>CM070011.1:33986376-34154340 GCA_036247105.1 Cirrhinus mrigala | reverse complement strand
ATCTTATGTTCTGACATAGCATCACATAAAAACTAAGGTGAATTATATTGTATTTAGCATTTAAGGTAAATACAATGTTATCAGACAAATGATTCTCTCAAGCAAAGTTTGTAGCAAGAGGTTCCTGCCAGTTCCTGTTCTCTTATTGTAAGTCAAATGAGCCAGATTACTGAGATGTTCACCTTTTGTTTGTAATGGCTCTTGGTACCTCTGCCCAGTCTTTGAGTAGTTATGATGATTGGATTAGGACTGGTGTAAATGGTGCAGGCTGCTATACCTGAATACTTCATTTGCATGCTTTGTTTGGGGTTGTCACCCAGGTGCTTTGTCTCCAGATCTAAGCACTGCCCCCTAAATGTATATAAACTACAATGTATCACTGCCTTAGTTAGACGACTTTTTGAAGACTGCAGTGCAGAGCAGCGAGTATCTGAATAAAGAAAAACTTCTGCTTCAAGATATCCAAAAACGTCTCCTGGTCTCTAAGAAAAATTTCCAACAGTTTTGGTGCCGTGACCCGGATAGAGCTCCTCACCTGAATCCAGATTGAAGCTCAACAAGCTAAACAAAGATCTGACTTCGTTCCAGACTGAATCTTTCTGTACCAAGGGTTGGTGAGTATCACTCTATCCAAAAGAACCATTAGAAGCCAGTACATGTGGTTATCCTCTGCGCCGCCAGAGAAGTGTTAACAAACAGCTGCAGGGTTTGTTTAACAGACAAGTTATCCTCTATTCAGGTAGAGAAGATTAGCATTACGTGCTAATATCAGTTATCCTCTATTTCAGGTAGAGAAGATTAGCATTACGTGCTAATATCAGTTGTCCTCTATTTCAGGTAGAGAAGATTAGCATTACGTGCTAATAGCAGTTATCCTCTATTCAGGTAGAGAAGATTAGCATTACGTGCTAATATCAGTTATCCTCTATTCAGATAGAGAAGATTAGCATTACGTGCTAATATCTGTTATCCTTTGTTTCGGCAGAGAAGAATTGTTGATCCTCTCTTCAGGGAGAGAAGTTTAGCGTAAAGTGCTAATATCTGTTACCCTCTGTTTAGGCAGAGAAGACTAGTGTAAAGTGCTAGTAGTTTGTGTTGTCTTCTGTTAATTCAGGAAAGGTTAACTATAGTTGATCTGTGTTAACAAGCGTACCCTCTGTTGATCAGAGAAGTTTTAGTGTTGTGATTGTGTGGTAACAAAGAAACTCACAAAATGGTTAGAAAGAACGCTAGGCTGATCCCCACAACTGAAAAAGGTGGTCTCGCAACTCCTTTGTGGTCAGATAGCGAATTCAAATCACTGTTAGGAGTGCAAATGAACCTAATAGTAACTGAAAAAGTTAGACAAGAATTAACTAAGAAATATGAGATCCATCCAGACAAGACTTGGTCTGTAGATGAGTGTAAAAAAGTACTTGGAGCATGTATTCGTAAGAACAATGTGAAAGGCATTATCTGCTGCCACAGAGAATTTGGTTTAGCGCTAGCTACACAACAGTCTCAGCGTAACTCAGAGCTAGAGGAACAGAACAAAGAGCTTCGGGCTAGAATATCCGCTTTGACTAAGAAATTGAACCACAACAAAGCTTTAGAAAAAACTGATATGGAAGTTAGTCAGCCTGATAACATTTATCCTGACCTACAAGCTTTCTTTGAAAAAGATGTAGCCATCCAATCAGTAACTGATGTGCCTGTAGATTCGGTGAAGGTATGTGGTGCTAGGAGAAGATCTCAGGGAATTGAGGGAATTGAAAGTGTTCCTCCCAACTCTGCTGTTGTCCAGGTTCAAGCAATTGCAAAAATGCTGGAACCTAAAGATATAGAGAGATTGTCCCAGGGCTTACCCTCAGCACGCACAAATTTTTGTGAATTTAGAAGAGCACTGATTAGCAAAATGCGTCTCTACGACATGTCGTTAGTAGAAGTCACACAGCTGATGTCACAAATTCTAACTGAATCTGAATTCAACAGTTTTGAGTCTGCTGTTACTTCTGAACTACGAAATGCCAGTAAAGCGGATTTGAGAGAAGGTGTTTTGAAAATTCTAAAGAATATTATGGGACCCAAAATAGACTGGTCCAGAATCACTAACTGTGTACAAAAGAAAGAGGAAACTGTAAGTGAATACACTGAGAAGTTTTGCCAGTCAGCTGTAACTTACAGTGGAATAGTTGATGATCCTGAAAGTGTGCTAGATGACAAGGGACCCTTAGTCCGCATCTGGTCAGATGGCCTTGTAGCTGAGTACAGAAAAGCCTTGCCATTCCTAGATCTAACTTGGTCTAACAAAACTCTCAGAAGTAACTTAGACACGTTAGCTACTTGGGAAAGAGATTCTGATGTTAAGGCAAAAGTGAGAGTAGCAGCAGCTACGTTTAGCACAACAAATCGAGACAAGAGATGGTCTAAAAAAGAAGGGAAATGCAATTATTGTGGAAAACTAGGACATTGGGAGAAAGAGTGTAGGAAGAAGTTGCAAGATAATAAAAGAAATGCTATGCATAATTTTGCTCCTTCTCAGCCCGCCTACAACCCTGAAGTAGTTCCACCAGTGACCAGTGAAACGTTAGGACAGCTCGCTCAGGCTCTTCTAAGAGCACAAAAAGAGCAGGAAAAAAACTAATTGTTGGGGCTGTGAATAGCTACCTTTCCCCTGTAATACATCACAATGACAAAAGAATTTTTGTGAAAGGTAGCATACAAGAGAAAGAGATTGACTTTTTGCTTGATACAGGTGCAGAAATCACAGTAGTTCCTACAAAATTGGCTAAAGATTTAAACATTCCGTACAAGAAAACTAAACTTTGTTTAACTGGTGTAGTAGGTGAAGATTCTGTTTTGTATGAAACTCCACCCATAGAGGTACAATTAGGCCCGAAAACTCTGACTACAAAATTGTTATGTGCTCCATTAAATACAGGTGCAATTCTAGGCATGGATCTACTGAGACAAGTACATCTAACATTAGACATGTCCTCAGAATCTGCTAGCATAAAAATTGCTTCAGCACAAGTTTCTACCAGTAATGCAATCACTCCTGAGTATGCTTTCTTACAGAATCATCCAATTTGGGCTAAAGACAAAGATGATTGCGGGTTTCTCACAGGTGTAGAACCAGCCAAATTAACAGGAACCGCCCCTCCTGTTACCAAACAATACCCGATCAGTAAGGAAGCTATACAGGGAGTCAAACCTATTGTAGAAAAATTGCTGAAGCAAGGAGTGCTCGTTAAAACCAATAGTCCCTGTAATTCACCTATATGGCCCATCAAGAAAGCCAATGGGTCATGGAGACTCACAATAGACTACAGAGTAGCCAATAAGCATATTGAAAAAATCACCCCCCTAGTAGCAGATCCATCTACAATTTGTAATGGCTTACCATTAGATTGTAAGGTTTTTTCAGTAATTGATATGTCTAATGGATTCTTTTCTGTACCCTTGCACGCTGACAGCCAGCCATGGTTAGCTTTCACAGTTGACTATGAACAATATCAGTGGACACGTATGCCACAGGGATTTCAAAATTCCCCAACCATATACCATCAGGCTCTCAGACGTGATTTGTGTGACCCAGAATGTCCAGTCAAACAGTCCACTATGATTCAATATATCGATGATATTTTATTTGCCTCAACAGATCATGAGGTACATCAAACTGAATTTACAGCATTGTTGGACTATTTGCAGAAAAAAGGACACAAATGTAGCTTTCACAAAGCTCAAATTGCTAAAAATCAAGTTACATTTCTGGGTCAAACAATTGGTACAGGAAATAGATCCATTACACAGGATCGAGCCGCTTCAGTCAAAGCAATACCTCCACCTACTAACATTAGAAGCAGGTTACTGTAGACCTTGGATTAAAGACTATGCCTCGATTGCTCAGCCACTCTATGACTTGTTGAAAGGTCAGGTTAGAGATTCCGATACAGTTTGTATGGAAGAAATTCACCTCAAAGCTTTCAATGATTTGAAGAGAGCACTATGTCAAGCGCCAGCATTAGGAATTGCCCAATCTGATAGGCCCTTTGTGCTTTATGTTCATGAACACTTAGGCTTTATGACTGCATGTCTAATGCAAGATCATGGGGGCAATTTACGCCCAATTCATTACTATTCTGGCAAACTTGACATAGTCGCTCAAGGTATGGGCCCATGTCTCAGAGCAGTACAGGCAGTTCACCTAGCTCTTCAAGCCTCATCAGGAATGGTGTTAGGACAGACTGTAAATGTAAGATGCCCTCATGCAGTGTCTGCACTAATGAATCAAGCAAAAGTCACTTCTGTTACATCTTCTCGTTGGGGAAATTGGTTAACAACCCTCACAGCCCCAAACATTGTTTTACAGCGTGCACCAGTCACGAACCCATCCTCATGTATGATGTCTGCAATGACTGAAGTTGTCTTAGAGGATGAAGGAGAAATGGCTCATGACTGTGTTACGCTTACATACACACCTACAAGTGAAATAACAGAAACTCCCATAGATAATGCAGAATTGGAGTTGTTTGTTGACGGTTCAGCTCAAGTTATTGAAGGTAACAGACGAGCAGGTTATGCAGTAACTTCTACCACTGAAGTGGTAGCTTCAGGTCGTCTTCCAGATCATTTTTCAGCTCAAGCTGCAGAACTAGTAGCCTTAACTAGAGCATGCACGCTAGCGTCAGGATCAATTGCAAATATCTACACTGATTCCAGGTATGCTTTTGGGGTAATTCATGATTTTGGTATCATTTGGCAAAGTAGACAGTTTTTAACTTCTGCTGGATCACCCATTAAGCATGCTGGATTAGTGAAAGATCTAATGTTTGCCATGAAACTTCCAAAGAAATTAGCTGTGATCAAAGTGAAAGCACATCTCACAACTAATACTACGGAAGCTAAAGGTAATGCTCTTGCTGATGTAGCTGCTAAACAGGCTTGTTCATATGCAAATGTACAGGTGTGTTCAGGTAGTACAGCACAGAAGACAATTCTGCCTCCTGAATCAATCATTGATCTGTACAAAGACGTTCCTTTATATGAAGCATGGACATGGTTAGACAAAGGAGCCACAGTGGATTCATCTGGTTGCTGGACCAAAGGAGGAAAGTATATTGCTCCTGAATCACTGCTGCCATATTTGGCTCAACAAATACACAATTTGGGTCACAGTGGTCCAGCAACAATGAATCACAGGTTCTCAAATCAATGGTGGAATCCAAAATTCAGAAATGTAGCCACTGAAACAGTCAAGAGATGCGTTACATGTCAAAAAAATAATGATGTGCCAGCAGCAACTACAGCAGCAACGCATACCCCAGCTCCACCAGGACCATTTCGTCACCTGCAAGTTGATTACATATCATTGCCTCCTTGTAAGGGAAAAACTGACGTTTTGATAGTAATAGACAAGTTCTCAAGATGGATAGAAGCTTATCCAACAGGGCGTGCCACAGCTGCACATACTGCTAAATGTCTTGTCACTGATTTCATTCCCAGATGGGGATTACCAGATAGCATTGACTCAGATCAAGGAACCCACTTCACAGGACAGGTAGTCAAGGAAGTGTCTAAAATGTTGAAAATTAAGTGGAATCTTCACTGTCCTTATAGGCCACAAGCATCGGCGCAAGTCGAACGTGCAAACAGATCAATCAAAACCAGGCTAAGCAAAATGCATCAGGAAGGAGTAGTATGGGTCGAAGCGCTGCCAGCGGTACTGTGTAGTCTGAGAGCATCACCTAACAGATCAGTAGGTCTAAGCCCTCATGAGATTATTACAGGACGCCCAATGCAGATGCCAGGTGTGATTGATCTTAGAAATGCTGATGTGCACATTGCCTCAGATGCCCTGATCACTTATTGTGAAAACCTTACAAAGGCAGTACAGAGTTCCAGAGAAAGAGTTGAGTCATGTTGGCAGAATCCACCAGAAGGTGGACACACAATCATTCCAGGTCAGTGGGTTATGATAAAGTCATTCAAAAACAAACCATTAGAGCCTAAGTGGCACGGACCACATCAAGTGATGTTGATTACAGCAGCTGCAGTTTTGTGTCAGGGAAGGAAAACCTGGACTCATGTGTCACACTGTAAAGTTGTTCCCCCACCTACAGGGATAGGATAGGACACACAGGCCAGTGAGGAGCCCAGGGAAGAACCGAATGCAACAGGCTTCGGGGGCCAACCCTGAGGTGAAGACTTCCTCATAGGCCTTCCCCATCCACTAGTCCATCCTTACCTCACTGTTCTTTAGGTGTCACGGGAATTAAGAACTAGGGAAAGAAGGAACAACAAGACTAGACTCAGATTGACCAGAGGCTACAACTACATTGTTTGCAGCCTTTTACAACAAATACTGCTCTGTCGTCTTTTGTTTTCTTTCTTACTCTGTGCAGATACCCTTTGATGCTGTCCCGAGACCCATACACATCGACCCCCTCACCTGTGTATGAAGCTACAAACTTTAAAGGACAACTAGACCCACTGCCGAGCCAACTGTCACGGAAGACAGAACATAAAAAAAAAAAAAAAACACAACGCAGAGAATCACATGAAAGAACTTCAGTCATCCATCAACATGATCAAGATTGCCGTTCTAGTAATCATCGTGAACATCGCACAAGCTATAGACTCACTTGTGCACAAACATGGTGGTCAAGAACTCTTGGAGCCTTAATCCCGTCTTATGGTGTCATACAGGCCCTGGATCAAGTCAGAAGCTTATCGAATTCTGTACAGAAACTAGCTAATGATACAGCTTTGGCCCTAGGTAACATCACGGACACTCTTGCTTCGCACAAGATAATGATCTTACAGAACAGAGTGGCCTTGGATTACATTCTTGCAACGCAAGGGGGAGCCTGCACCATTATTGGCCCTGAATGCTGCACCGGGTTAATGGATCCAACAGAGAACTTGAACAAAGTCCAACGAGACATTCTTGATCTTTCAGAAAAACTACACCAAATGACTGAAGATAATTCTTCATGGTTCAGAGAACTGTTAGATAAACCCTGGCTGTGGATCAAGGAAATAGCAATTCTGCTGTTATTCTTCCTACTAGTATACTATCTATGCGTCCACAGTATCAAGTGTTTCATTCAACAAATGACCCATGCCCATCATGAGGAAATGACAGTTCCAACCGGAAAAGACTATTATCCGTAAGAACTTCACGGACCCTAGAAGCATGTTTGTTTCTGTGTCAGCATGCTGTTCATGACTACAGACAATCAACACAGAACTTTTTTTTAAGCGTTTAAATTTGTATTATGTGAGAGTTATTAAAACTCTCAAAGGGGGGACTGAAGGATTACAAATTTAAGAATCTGTTGAAAATATGCTGATCTTATGTTCTGACATAGCATCACATAAAAACTAAGGTGAATTATATTGTATTTAGCATTTAAGGTAAATACAATGTTATCAGACAAATGATTCTCTCAAGCAAAGTTTGTAGCAAGAGGTTCCTGCCAGTTCCTGTTCTCTTATTGTAAGTCAAATGAGCCAGATTACTGAGATGTTCACCTTTTGTTTGTAATGGCTCTTGGTACCTCTGCCCAGTCTTTGAGTAGTTATGATGATTGGATTAGGACTGGTGTAAATGGTGCAGGCTGCTATACCTGAATACTTCATTTGCATGCTTTGTTTGGGGTTGTCACCCAGGTGCTTTGTCTCCAGATCTAAGCACTGCCCCCTAAATGTATATAAACTACAATGTATCACTGCCTTAGTTAGACGACTTTTTGAAGACTGCAGTGCAGAGCAGCGAGTATCTGAATAAAGAAAAACTTCTGCTTCAAGATATCCAAAAACGTCTCCTGGTCTCTAAGAAAAATTTCCAACAGCGCGTTCACACAGCTTGTAGTCTATGACGTAAAGCACACTGTGAAATCACACACAGCTAGATGATCGCTTAAAAACCAGAGCACTCACTGCTGCAGAGAAAGCGTTATCACAGGGGAGATTTATTTATTATGTTCAAATTGTACTGCTGATGCAAACAGGCAGTAAATTTTATGATAATATGTTAATAAACAGCCTGAAGACTGTGCCAGTGATGTTCAAATCAAGATTCTACATGATTTAGTTCATGAAAACATTTAGCCAGGAGCCGCTTCCTACAAGTTAATACCACCGATCAGATTCTGAGGGTTTATAATTAGCCGCTTCTTCAGGCACAACCACAGCCTTCATCAGTTTTCTCAAGAGTTTGTAGTCACAAGGGCCATTCCAAACCCTGGAAGTTATCCATCTACCTGCTACAGCTTCATACAAACCAGCAAACCGCTGAATTTAAATATAACTGATGAGTAAAGCTGCTGGGGGCGTGGTTTAAAGAACAGTTGATGATGCTGCAAAAGAGCAGCCACCGTGACGACTGCACTGATGATGTCATAGAGAGCAGGAGATCAAACTCTCCCTTTCGGCAAAAGTGCAACAACACAAAGCTTTCCTCTAACGCACACGCAGGACGTATTAAGGGTTCTAAGATTTCAGAGGGAATAAAAAGCCTCATCCATCATTAAGTTCCCCCTCTTAACCCCCTCGGGGGAGCAGTGGGCCTCCTGCACATTCATCTGTGTGTCCGTCCTCTAAAAGTTCCCCCCAGGAAACCGCTCTCCCCGTCCTTGCGTGGCTCACGCAAACATGCCCTGTCAGCAGCTCTCACTGTCCATCTGCTAGAGGCCTGAACCCCAACTGCAACGTGCCCAATGAGAGCAAAAAGCGTGTGTGGAAGAAAGAGACTGTTGGAAAGTGTGTGTGTGTGTGTTTGTCAAGCTGAATTATGCCCCACGGTTTCTGTACAACTGAGGTCAGACTCGGATATAATGTTAGAGAGAATTTTCACGGCTAGTACCATATCTACAGCGATCACACCAAGAACTTGTGACATTACCGATTGGTTATTTACAGTCATGCGTGACATCCATGAACTGTTCAGTGGGGGTCACAAATCTTTTCATTGAGGTTCTGATAGAGCTTCAGTGGGTCATACCACCTATTACTGAAGCATACACTTCCATGTATTCAGTACATATCCTTTCAAATCTTGTATGGCAGCTGCTTGCGCTTTAGGAAAGGCACACAGGCCAGCTGCAGTTAAGCAAAATGGTTACATGAGCAACGTCACTTTTCATTGAGGGAAATGTAGAGAGCGTGTCTTTAGGGAAAATGAAAAGTTTGAGCGTAAGACAAAGACTTAGTAACATCACAAATAGGAAGAGAAGTAAAGCAACCAAAAGGTCAAAGTTTGGCTGGTCAGAATGACCCTGTTCCTCCTGGTGGATGGTGTAACTAAACCATCTGGACACGAAAAAAGTATCTCTCCATAGAGTCCTAAAACCTGGAAACAAGTTAGCATTTTTGAACTTTAATGAATTTTGAATTACAAATATTGTTGGATCTTTGACAAATTGCTTTTTTAAGTCACTTTGGAAAACAGTGCCTGCTAAATACATAAATGTAAATGGGTCATTCCATGTCAAATCAATCAAATTTCAAAATATTTCCCTGCTCAAATTTTTGATTTTTCTAATATTTTTAATGAGGAAAGATAGGCATGTATAGTGATGAAAGCCAAAATAATAAATGTCATGGATGAATATTTACTGAGTAACCCACTATTTTGTAGAGGGAGGGTAAAATGGCAATTTTCACCTGAGATTCAGAGTCAAGTTACAGGGGGGTAAAAATGGCTTCAGAAAGATGGCACCATCATTATCTTATTTTTACACAGAGAGTGGTAGGTCTGTTAGTAAAATCTGTTGACTTTAGCCATTTGTGTTGCATTATGTGCCAATGGTGATTCCCCAAAAATGGGGAAACAGCACTTTAGGTTTTTCTCCAAAGTTTGCATGCCTGTAACTCAAGAATTATTAAATCTATTTTAATGCCCTTTTACATACTGGGTCTTACCATCTCTCCTTTTGGCATCTTTATTTTTAATGCTTTATGAGATTTGGTTCCAGAGATATTAAAATTTTAACATGGCTCCAGGAGTAAATTGTTAACTTTTACACATTTTCAGTGATCAAAAACCAAATGTGGGTCAGTTTGCAAAAATGATACTTCTTTTAAAGAAGAATGTCTGAAGAACAAATAATGTTGAAACTAGTGATGCATCTCATTTCTTTGTCAAGACAACTGCATTGAACATACCAGTCTGAGTGAGAAATATTCTGTTTTTCAAAGTTTGCGTGCCTATAACTAATAAAGATTTCACAATATGATTTTAGATTCTAGCTCTTCATAAACTTTTCTTTTGGAATCTTCATTTTCAAGGCCCTGCATTATTCAGTTCCAGAGATATGGGCATCTCAATAAGGCTCTATGTCCAGATTGTTGACTATTACCCACTCTCAGTGGTCGAAAACCAAATGTTAAAGAAGAGAAAAACTTGAAAAGTGCCGTTTCCCCATTTTTGAATGGATTTGAATATTAAAGGAATAGTTTACCCAAAATTGAAAATTCTGTCATTAATTACTCACCCTCACGTCATTCCAAACCCGTAAGACCTTTGTTCATCTACAGAACACAAATTAAGGTATTTTTGATGAAATCTGAGAGCTTTCTGACTCTGCATAGACAGCAATACAACTAACACGTTCAAGGCCCAGAAAAGTAGTAAGGACATCGTAAAAATAGTCCATGTGACATCAGTGGTTCAACCTCAACTTTATAAAGCTACGAGAACATTTTTTGTGCACAAAAAAACCCCCAAAAATAACAACTTCATTCAACAATTTCTTCTCTTGCACGTCAGTTGATGCACGTTCACTAGAATGCCACAACACACAGTGGAAACTGACATGGAAGATAATAAAGTCGTTATTTTTGTTTTCTTTGCAAAAAGTATTTTCATAGCTTCATAAAATTACGGTTGAACCACTGATGACACATGGACTATTTTAACTATGTCCTTACTACCTTTCTGGGCCTTGAAAGTGGTAGTTACGTTGCTGTTTATGCAGGGTCAGAAAGCTTTCAGATTTTATCAAAAATATCTTAATTTGTGGTTTGAAAATGGATTTGGAATGACATGAGGGTGAGTAATTAAAGCCAAATTTTTATTTTGGGGTTAACTATAACAGACTCATTGTTTTTATATTCTTGCTCTTGCCAACTATTCAAACTAAAAATTTGCAACTTGTTAACTATAAGGATTAAAAAAGTTGTCAGAGGCTTAGTGGTGGCGATGTTTAAGTTATGAGCTGTAGTGTAGTTCAACTGTATTTAGACTTAATTTTATAAAAATGTTCAAACATGTAGGAATCAAGCATTGGTTGGTCACAAAACTTTCTGCAAAACTTTCTGGAAAAATCCTATTAGCTTTTCGTGTGATGCAAACTTCTGGGTTGGCGTGCAAAATTGCCTAATTTCTGCAGACAGCCATTAGCAATGTCTTCTGATGAACTCTGACTGACTGAAATACAGAAGTCTAAAAACGACTCTCTATTAGAAGCAATGAAAAATAAAATCTGAAATGAACAAAGCATACAAATCACCCTCTCAAAGTCATTTCTTCAATACTACACCACACAGCAAGAACATCACTCTCACAATAACTATAACGTACTTGTCACTTTCCACTCCAACTCATTCTTTCTCCTTAAATGGAGAGTCACAAACAGGGATTTTTTATGGCCTCTCAGTAACCCGTAATTTAGTCCTTAAGTGGATAGTATATCCCAAACTGCACCTGTAGAAGGGGAATGAGACAGTGATGGAAGTGTGTTCCAACACAGAAAAATACAGACATACCTGTCAAACTAGGAAGAGCTGCATCAAGCTGCCAGTGAGTGATGCCTTTCTCTCCCCAACACACAGTCTCTCAGCCTGAAATACAAGCAGCACTCTAAAAGTTCTCTGAAGGTGAGTTTAAATTTTAATGGATGCACTCTACACTCTAAAAGCAGAGTGGATCCATTTAAGAACATATCAAGGAAATATATGACAGGAAGGACAAAGTGGTTAAACACGCACGTACCACTTATTTACAGGTTGTGCAGAAAAAACTATTAAAGTCAACATGAAACACGTGTTCACAACCCATTTACTGTCATAATCTGACATATTTCAGAGTCAAATGGAAGACACAACAAGAGGAAAAAAAAAAAGTGTGGGAGTGACGATTCATCCTTGGGATATTAAATGGATAATGAAAAACGGGCATTTCATAGGAGCCAGGTGGCTGAAAGAGAAGGGTTGTAAAACAAGGTTATGTCGGCCGAAAAGGACAGTAGAAGGTTACGTCTTGATGAAAGATTACAAAAACATTTTTTCAGATCTGGGCAGCCTCATGAAAACACTGGGCTTTTGCTGTATTCTATAATACATGTCTTCACATTTACACTAATGTTTATTATTTTGGGGCCAGGATGATGTCATATATATATATATATATATATATACAGTACTGTGCAAAAGTCTTAGGCCACTAGTATTTTCACCAACAAAAAAATGGTTTTAAGTCAGTTATTTCTATCTTTTGCTGTAGTGTGTCAGTAGGAAATAGCAGTTTACATTTCTAAACATTCATTTTGCCATTAATTGTAATAATCCAGTGAGATTTTTGTTTGCACAAGGAGTCTGACAACAGCCAGTGCTCCACACAGAGATCTGATCTGACCATCATCCAGTCTGCCTGGAATGACATGAAGAAACAGAAAAACTGAGACAAGACTAAATCCAGAAGAACTGTGGCAACATCTCCAAGTTGCTTTAAGAAACCTACATGCAAAGCTACCTGAAAACTTATGCGCAAATGTACCTAGGACAAAAAGTGTTTTAAATGCAAATATGGTTTACCAAATGTTGATTTAATTTAGTTAATATAAGTTAATTAATAAATAAAATCTATTTATGGCATTATTTTTGACAGCATCCTCATTTTACAGCATTTTTACACAAGTGCCTAAAACATTTAACAGTACTTTGCATGTAGGTTTCTTGAAGCATCTTGGAGACGTTGCCACGGTTTCTGGATTTAGTCTGTCTCAGTTTGTTCTGTTTCTTCATGTCATTCTAGACAGCCTGGATGATGGTCAGATCAGATGTCTGTGTGGAGCACTGGCTGTTGTCAGACTCCTTGTGCAAACAAAAATCTCACTGGATTATTACAAATAATGGCAAAATGAATGTTTAGAAATGTAAACTGATATTTCCTACTGACATATATATGTATATATATATATATATATATATGTTTGTTTTTTTTTTTAAGAAATTAATATTTGTATTATCTATCTATCTATCTATCTATCTATCTAATTATTATTATATTTTATTAATCAAGGACGCACTAAATTGGTAAAAAGTCACAGTAAGAACACTTTTGAAAACATTAAAGCAGCACAACCGTTTTCAACACCATTAAGAAGAAATGTTTCTTGTGCACCAAAAACTAAGCATATTAGAAAGATTTATGAAGGATCACGTGAAACTGAAGACTGGAGTAATGGCTAAAAATATAGCTTTGCCATCATTAGTAATTACATTTAAAAAATGTATTAAAATAGAAAATGGTTACTTTAATTTGCAATATATATATATTTTTTTTTTTAAATAATCAAATAAATGCAGCTTTATGCATTTAAGCTTTAAGCAAGAGACTTTCAAAAAAAAAAAAAGTGACCCCAAATGTTTGAACTGTAGTAAATGTGTTAGTATCCTAGTACAGGATCATACACTGCAAGGGATCCACACTGGAGCTGCCGACCAATAGCAGCTTCTCATTTCCCTCGTATTCATCTGCTATCAAGGATATGGGATAATTGCCAATAAATACTGATGTGAAGGCACCAACATGTAAATTTGCAAAATCTGAGATTAACTGAAAGATCTACAGATATAATTTTACAAAAATCTCTTTTATTAAATTATAAAACAGACAACGAACGCCATGAGAGGGGGTTGGACAGACAGCGAGTGTGTGTGAGAGAAAATTGATTGGAGTGTTCAGTACTATTCTTTATGTGTGTCAGCACAAGAGGGTGTTTGTGTCACATTGAAGGTCTGACCCTCCTCATCATCCTCTTCCTCTTCCTCTGAGCTGCCCATTACTGCGGCACTAAGAGCCTGCAGTGCCCCCAGCAGACCTGAGAGAGAAGCAGGAACCAAGTCAAGTGCGAAAGAACATTGAGTAGACATTAAAAAAAATGAATCAGTGTATGAATGAACAAATTACATGACTACAAAATTATAAATATGCAAATATGCATATCATGCGCATAAAAGCAACAAACTAACTGCTGATTTCACAAGTGAGTGTCAGTGTATGCTTACTTTTAGGTGTTGGAGAATTGCTGCTCTCAGACTGAGGATGATGTTTTTGTTTCAGGGCCTCAGGTGTCTGAATTGCTGATCTTCTCAGTCTTTTATATTCATTCATCAAACCCTGTTCCTGAACCACTGCCTGCAGACACAAAACAATAGAAAGTAAAGGAAAGAGAAAAGAATCTAAAAAAAAACACTCAGATCTCTGAGGCAAGCACATTTTAAATAGAACTTTTTATTTGTATCCTTGATAAATTAAAAATCACCCATTCACATATTTTAAACTGGTTTAGACTGAAATGTATAAATTCTCACCTCATGTCACTCACTTATGATTTTTTTTCTTAATAAAATGAGTTCTGAAATTAATTGACACTATCAGGTCATTAAAATTAAAGCTTCCAGTTTGACTATATAATTTGTATGATTACAAAATTTTAAATTTTAATTTTATAATATAATCTGAATCCAGCTTAATTTACAGCCTAATTTATCAAAAAAGTAACAGTGAAAAAAGATTTTTGTACAAAAGATGCTGTTATTTTAAACTTTATATTCATCAAAGAATCCTGGAAATGTAACAAAATTTGGACAAAAATATTAAACGTTGCAACATTTTTCAACATTGATAATAAAATATGTTTCTTGACCACCAAATCAGTAAAAAAAACTGGAGTAATGGCTGCTGAAAATTCAGCTTTAGGATCACAGGATTAAATTACATTTTAAAATACACTACCAGTCAAAAGTTTTTGAACAGTAAGATTTTTTTTTTTTTAAGAAATCTCTTTGGCTCACCAAGCCTGCATTTATTTGGTCCAAAGTACAGCAAAAGCAGTAATATTGTGAAATATTTTCACGATTTAAAAAAACTGCTTTCTATTTGAATATATTTTAAAATGTAATTTATTGAAGACTGGAGTAATGATGCTAAAAATGTAGCTTTGATCACAGGAATAAATTACATTTTTAAATTATTAAATTAGAAAGCAGTTATTTCAAATAGTAAAAATATTTCACAATATTACTGCTTTTGCTATATTTGAAATCAAATAAATGCAGGCTTGGTGAGCTGAAGAGATTTTAAAACAATATTACTTTTGACTGGTAGTGTATATTCAAATAGAAACTTATTTTAAATGCTTATATTTCACATTATAACATTTTACTGTATTCTCAAAATACTATCTTTTAAAGATAAATAAAAAAAATATCTACCACAATTAAAGTTTTTTTTTTATTATTATTTCTTGGTGAGAAAGGTTGTGTCCTATCTCACTGAGGCCACCAAGTGAGCCAGGACTGCCACTGATGCCCCCTCAATAAAAATAGATGAGAGTGTGTGTGTGCGTATGGCTCACCAGGAGAAGGTTGCGGTCTTTGTCCTTGTCTTTCAGCTGTTTCTGCAGATGTGTGATCTGTTTGTGTGTGTGTTCTGCTCTCTCATTCTCTACGTCTTTCATCTGTTCTTTTTCTCTCTCCACCTGCCTCTGAACTTGTCGCAAAGCTACCACTGCATACACGCATATAAAAGAGATTGTGTGTGTGTTCAGTAAAAAGCAGACACTCATTCAAAAATACATACTGTGACAATTTTTTTGTATGTCAAGTTCATATACCTGCTTTTGTGTGCTCTCTCCTTGCTGTGTTGAGTTGAGCGTCCATGTCCCTGAGCTTCTCTGCACACAAACTCTCAACTTCTGATACCCTTTGTAAAACTACACAAACACCCACAATCAGCTTTTACATCTTTAAAAATAAGCAACTGTATGCCACAACCAAACCTGAGCAAATATTAGATGGATACACAGACACCCAAATGATTATTCACCAGAGTATGTGAGCAGAGTGGAAGCAGAGTTGCCTGGAGCAATGAGCAACTGATGTCAGCAGAATTCACCATGTGTTAAACAGTGTTAATAGACTATTAGCAATGAGAATGAAAAAATAAAATGGAATTTGTGAAGTGAATACACAATGCTTTGTGTGGGGAGGGGAAATTTGTGTTGGGAGCGGTTACTCCTTTCAAACACTTTGTTCTTCATGCACCTGAGTCACACTGCTGCTGTAGTCTCTGTGTCTCAGCATGGAGCTCCACAATGGTTCCTTCATGCTCTTCACATTGTCTCTGCATCTCCATTCGACTCGATTCTGATGCCTCTAATTCCTCTCTGCTTTGTGACAGGGCTTCCCGCAGGTGTCCTAGTTCTCTTTCTCCTGCAGTGTGCATTCAACACAGTTATCACTCCTCTCTTTACTATCTTTAGTAGACATTCAGGTTGAGGGTGGTGTACATACGCTGCTGCTGTAGTTCAGACAGGGAGGCCTGGATGAGCTCTGGTGTGCGTTTGAGCTCCTGTGTGAGTTTGTCCCTCTCTGCACTCAACAACACCACCTCAGCCTGGAGACTCTTAATAAAGCTGCAACAGAAGACATTATTTCTGGTTTAATTGTCACACTAGAAATAAAAGGTGATGGTAATAATAATAAAAACGATGATAATAATAATTACAGTCATTCTTCTTACTATTATATTAAAGGGGTAGTTCACCCAAAAATTTAAATTCTGTCATTAATTACTCACCCTCATGTCATTCCAAACCCATAAAACCTTCATTCATCTTCGGAACACAAATTAAGACATTTTTGATGTCTGAAGAGCTTCCTGACTCTGCATAGGCAGCAACGCAACTGATACGTTCAAGGCCCAGAAGGGTAGTGATGCTATGAGAACGTTGTGTACACGTTTTGGTACTCTACTGAATGCACATCGAAGACTGACATGGAGGAGAAGAAATTGTTGAATAAAGTTGGTAGGGGTTCAAGCATATAGCGCTGAAACTATAACTGTTAGAATGGAACAGTGATCTCCACGTAAAACTGATAGAGCAGACCAAACTGTAATTCGTGGAGAGTTGAAACTTGGAGGGATGGTAGCACTCTCACTGCCTACAACGTGACCAAGGCCCGCCCCAATCGGTGTGATGGGGGCGCTACAGCGAATAAAAGTACATAATCGCTCAAAACTCCTAAACCGTCAGTCGCAGGCTCAAGTGTCTTATGTCGCTGGAATCTTTAGCTCATGGCGGACCAAACGCAAGCCAACGATTCAATAGTGAGCCTGGCGAAATTTTCGGGTATTTCACATTTTTTGAAAAACCCACTTTTGTGAAGTACTAGGTTTTTTGCTTGACCAGAACCAAACAAGTGCAGAAAGATTCTCTGGAGAATGAATATCAATAAAAGTTGAACTTTTAACTCATCTTCCCAAAGGGACGCCAAAACGTTTGAAAGGGGCAGGGCCACTTTTAGTACAATGCCTATAACTCCTTAACAGAATGAGAACATAAGTGTAAAAGCTCAATCTGAGGTCACAGGATAAAAAGAAAATATAAAAATGGCTACAACTGCGCAACCATTTGTCCTTTCAACATGAAAATCAGTGTGCACAGTATTGCTCTAAAGTGCCAAGTTAGGGCTGCATGATTATGACAAAAATCATAATAGATGATTATTCCCTTGAAATTGTAATTGCAATTATTAATTATGATTATCACAGTTTACATTAAATGATGTTTTGAATAGACTACATTTTTATATGTAGTTTATATTATATATATATATATATATATATATATATATATATATATATATATATATATATATATATATATATATATATATAAAAAGTAAAAATTAAAAAATTAAAACAATGATACAAAAAAAAAAAAAAACCCTTAAGATAACCTGTAGGAAAAATGCACACACACACACACACACACACCACCACACATCTTAAGAAAGCAGAATAATGCAAGTGGATTCTTTGAACGATTACATAATTGTGGCATCTGTAAATATAATCACGATTAGAAATTCGATTAATTGTGCAGCCCTACCACAAGTATGTATAAGGACATTTGCGTCTCTCAAAAAACATAGCCGCCATTGGCCGACAAAGTTTGAGCACCTGTTAGACAAACTCAGTGGGCCTGTTCGACTCACGGCCGACAAGGTTTGAGAGAAATTAGAAGGAAATCGGCCACTGGGGGGCAATATCACATTGTTTAAGGGCATCAACAATCGTTGAGCGTTTTTCGCACATATGCTTGATATTCGTATCATGATGGAACTCCTCATTCCGGACAACTTTGCCTCTAGAACCACTGCTGTCAATCAAATAATTTGTTAAATGATTAAGAAGATGTTAAAAACATATTTTTGCGATCTTTTTGCTGATCTAGAAAAAAACAAAAAAACAAAAAACAGTGCAGTACAATTCTCTGGATTCTCTAGGTCAATAATTATCAATTGAAATTTTCCCTTTGGGAAGCTATAACAGGGTCGTTTAAAAAAAGGGGCCTGTCCAAATTTACCCAAAATCCTCTAAAGCCTAAAGGAAAACTTAAAATTTCACACAAACCTGGTGAGCACATGAGACAGGTGATTCTAAACAAGCATGAAAAGTTTTAAGGAGATCGGACTACAGCTGGCGCTATAACAGTTAAAAAAGACTCAAAAACACCATATTTCTGTGGTAAACGTGGATTTGCCAAAAATGCTTTTTTAATCATTGATTTAGGTGGGTACAGCCTTGCTAAATAATATGTAATGTCTTTTCCTTATATGCTTAAATGCCTTAAGCACTTGAACTCCAGTAATTGCTGCTTGCAGCTATATTTATTTTCGTTTTCTTTGCACACAAAAAGTATTCTCATAGCTTCATAAAATTAAGGTGGAACCACTGATGTCACATGGACTATTTTATGTCCTTACTACCTCTCTGGGCCTTGGACGTGTCAGCTGCGTTGCTGTCTATGCAGGGTCAGAAAGCTCTTGAATTTCATCAAAAATATTTTAATTTGTGTTCTAAAGATGAACTAAGGTCTTACAGGTTTGGAACGACATGAGGGGGAGTAAGTAAGAACAGAATTTTTATTTTTGGATGAACTATCACTTTAAAAGAATACTATTATTGTGTGAATATTACTATGCAATGTAGGATAAACCATAAAACAGTCCAACCATATATTTTAAATGTTTATGTTAAATGTTTTGTTTTCTGTACCTCTCTGACACTGCTGGCTCTGGAGATCTTGTAGCTTTCTTGGTTCTCCAAAGAGCTTCTTTCCTCAACAGTAGCCCTGCAGACAATCAACCCACTTATATTAAAAGTGAAACTCATTTACATACACTCACACACAGATCACCCCCTTTTACCATGTACTGTATCCAGACGTTTGGCAGCGAAGACGAGTCTCTGGTTCAGATGATTTACACTGGACTGAACTTCTTCCATCTGACCTGCCTTTATTTCTATGGCTGACATCACCCTGATGAGAGAGACAGACAGAGAAAGATAACACAAAGAGAGAGAGACAGATGTTTATGGATGAGCTGGCTTCAGGGCTTTGGTCAGAGGAACAGTCAGCTTTAATCTAATCATGACAGTCATGTTGGTATTAATTAAACTTGTTTAATACAAACAGACTTACAGAACACTAACAGATTCTAGGGCCGGCTCAAGGGGTGCAATTGTGCGTGTTACCTGTGTGCCATTTCACTGATATCATTCAGCGATCCCTCTGTGCACTTATTGCGCTCTATCAGCTGAGCGTTCTCCTGTAGAGCACTGACCAACTGCTGCTGTACTCCCTGAACACACACACACACACACACACACACACACACACACACACACACACACACAATGCAAGCTCATGAGCTGTCAGAAACACACACTTGCCTGCAGGCACTACAGAAGAAGAGTTTCAGTGCTGTCATCGTATAACACAGCTGATCAGCTGGACAGCTGCTCTGAATGTGGTGAGTAATCACGGATGAACAATGTAATGTTAAAACAGCAGATCTTCTGAGTCAATGCTGAACAAGCTTAAACCTCACTAAGCTCTATCCAACCTGTTCAGACTGATTAAAAGCAAGGATAACAAGAAAAGAATGAGAGCAAATGGGATGAGTGCATGAGGGTCGGAGACAAAGTCCAAAAGCTGATCATGAGCTACACTTTCAATGAGTAACCACTTACATTTTAGTCGGTTTCTCATGCACATCTATCATATCACTTGGAAAACCTGTTACGTAATAAACCCTTCATCACAGCATGCCTGGTAGGACATGTATAGCGCTGTGATAATGTATATTGAGTCCAGAAGCCCAATATGAACAATAGAAGAACATCTGGCATCTGTGCAGACTTTGTCCATTACAAATGAGATGAATTTCCTTCTAACAGAAGAACCACAAGGCCTAAACCTAACTGAGCCCACAACCAGACTTAACCTTAATGTATGTCCATACATGTATGCCAGCGTACCTGTGCGTGTACATGCTGTAACTCCAACTGGGCCATTTTGTCCTCTAGCTGGTGCTGAAGGACACTGTTCTGCGACTGCAAACACTCTACTTGCTGCTGTAGAGAGGAAACCTACACATACACAAAGACAAATATTCAAACAAATAAACAAAGTGCCAAAATCAGATTTGAGAACAATAAATATTAAGTAAACACTCCCAATAACTCAAAAACTTCTACTTGTAATTACATGGTGGCAGCATTAACATGGAAAACAAACTTTTATTTTTGATGTTGACAGCCAAAACTGTAGAAACTCTTGATATTATCTAATTCAATTAACTGACATACTCTACCATTTAAAAGTTTAGGGAACTTTTTTATGCTTTTGAAAGACGTCTGAAAAATATACACTGCCATTCAAAAAGTAAATTCAGGTCAGTAAGATCTGTAATGTTTTTTAAAGAAGACTTTTCTGCTCATCAAAGCTGCGTTTATTTGATTGAAAACACAGAAAAACAGTAATGTAAAATATTATTGCAATTTAAAATAGTAGTATTTTATTTTAATATAGTTTAAAATAGAATTTATTCCTGTGATGCAAAGCTGAATTTTCAGTATCATTACTCCAGTCTTCAGTGTCACATGATCCTTCAGAAATCATTTTAACTTCCTGATTTATTATCAATGTCAAAAACAGTTATGCTGCTTAATTTTTCATTTTTTTGGACCCTGTGATACTTTAAATTCACAATTCTTAAAATGAATAAATCGTTAAAAAGTATAGCATTTATTTAATATAGAATATGATATGTAACAATATACACTACCGTTCAAAGGATGGGGTCAGTAAATATTTTCTTTCTTTCTTTCTTTGAAAGAAATGAATACTTTTATTCAGCAAGGATGTGTTAAATTGCTAAAAAAAAAAAAAAATCTGTTTTGAATAAATGCTGTTCTTTTTAACTTTTTATTCATCAAAGAATCGTGAAAAATGTACCACAGGTTCCAAAAAAAAATATTAAGCAGCACAACTGCTTCCAACACTGAAAATAAATCAGCATATTAGAATAATTTCTTAAGGATCATGTGACACTGAAGACCTGTAATGGCTGATGAAAGATCAACTTTGCGTCCCAGAAATAAATTATATTTTAAAGTATATTAAAATAGAAAACTTATTTTTAAATTGCAATAATATGTCATAAAATTATTTTTTTCTGTATTTTTCATTAAATAAATGGAACTTTGATGAGCATAAAAGACTTCTTTAGAAAAACGTTACAAATCTTACTGATCCCAAACTTTTAAACAGCAGTGTATTGTGATGAATTAATAATTTGAAATAAAAAAAAAAGTAAAAACTGAAAAAAGTAACCTCCAAATGTCTGAACAGTAATGTATATGAACTACTATACAGCGTTTGAACAGTACACTGTTGTTGGCAAAATATGCTCTTATAGGTGAAAAAATGAATTTCAGGTGTCAAATAAAAATGCTAATTACTGACACCAGTGGTTAGGAATGTTTATCTATGATATCACATTATATATGTGCATGAGAAAGCATTTACATTACCGTGTTTTGTAGTTGCGTTTTCTCTGTGTGGAGTTGTAAATCTCTGGTCTGCAGTTTAACAAGCAGCATGAAGACTTTTTGTCTCCAAACACTTAACATCTGCCCAGCTTTACTGCCAGTGTACAATGGGTCAGTCTGCACCTACACACATAATAAAGTATCACTAAATTTACAAATTAATTAATATCTGACACACTGCATTGGTCTTTCATTTAAAAAACTACATATGCATATCTACATGTGTGCGTAATATTACCTGTTCTCCGAGTTCTTTCTCCTGAATAGCCAAAATGTCATTGGCTGCATTCACTCGAACATTCAGCAGCTGGATTGATAAAGACAGGGCTTCCTTTTCCTTCTCTAAATGCTATACACACAGATTCTTATTACATTCACAGAGTCACAGAAAACATTAATTCAAAGGATCACAGCTGATGCAGTGATGGCAATTCAGCAGACTGTGCGTTTACGCACCTGTATCTGTCGTCTAAGCTCTTCCTCTTCTTTTTTCTCCGTGATGTTGCCACCAATGTATGTCCGCAGTTTCTGCACACACTCAGACTGTTCCAGCAATGAGCTGTTCAGGACACTGCACAAATACAAACCATGCAACATCACATAAACAGACCTGTAAATGATCTGACATTTAGAGACAGCAGCATGAGCAACATCGGTTTCTTTTATTCTCACCTCAGTTGATTTCTCAGCTCATCTCTCTCCGATATCACCTCTTGAATTTGGGACCTCAGTAAGGTTACTTCATGTGCAGCATCGGTCATCACATTCTGATATTCAGTGTGGTTGAAAATTAGATTAAAAAGTACATCACATAGACCATTTGTTCAGAAAACTGGGAACAAAAAATTGCAACTCTATTGTTAAGTATGCTTTACCTGTGTCTTTAGGTTTTGTTGCAGTCTCAGCATCTCCTGCTTTGAGTCCTGTAATTCTTTCTCCAAATGTTGACGTTCTAATTCATACTCTCTTTTCAGGATTGAAAGCTAGATGCACAAATTCAGGCTGTAGTTAGAAACTATCATTTCTGGACCTAAAGTATATTTTCTACACCTGTTCTAAATGATCAGGGAATAAAGTGAAAGTGTATTTACCTGGTCTTTGCTCATACTGAGTTCAGTCTTGCAACTCTTCAGTTCACTGTGCAATTCATCACGCTCTATACACTGTCTGCAGACACACACACAAACACATTTCAGCTCACATATACAGTGAAAGTAACAAGTCAGCTTGAGTGTTTGCACCTGTTTATTTGGTTTTGCTGATCTCTGATCTGCTCTCTCAAACACTCTACTCTTCCTTTGAGATGCTCCATCTCCCCTCCCATCATTTCCTTGTCTTCTCTTAACCTTTCCATCTCTTGCAGCAGGGGTTTTGAGCTGCTCCTCTCATCTTCTGGCAACCTGACAGAGAGAGGGATACATTTATAGACAGATCACTATTATAACTGACCAGACCACTGTTGTGTTTGTGTACCTGTGGTCAGAGTGCTGGTGTAATATTTTCTCGCTCTGGTGTTTGTGATGGACGGGCCGCCATGCTTCCAGTGCAGCAGGCTCTGTCCAGACAAACCCATCCACACTGAATTTAGAAGGGGGCGGAGCTCTGAAGAGCGTAGACTGTGTCAGAGCTTGGGTGGGTGCTGTCTGTAAAACTGTGGGCTGGGCCAGAGGACCCCCAGTAAACTGAGCAGGTGTCATCAGAGGAGGAGTGGGGTTACAGACAGATGCTGGGAAACAACACAGACAGACTGATATTCATGTAATAAAAACATAAAGGCTGAAATAAAGGCAGGACCTTCAAATTTCTATTCTGAGCGTGTGTCTCCTGAGCATCTGGATTTTTATTCCCTTTACATTTACAACATTACAGATGCCTCACATAGGACACAATTTAAAGGAATAGTTCACCCAAAAATACAAATTCTGTCATTAATTGCTCACCTTCATAGGGGTGTGCATTGGCACTGCCCTCACGATTCGATTCGATTATGATTCACCAGGTAACGATTCGATTCAGTTCGATTCTATGATGCACTGCGATCCATCAAAATTCTACTGCACACAAGGCAAATTTTTTATCAGTCATGAGGCAATAATAACTCGTCTATCGCGGTCATCTCCCTCCGCCTCAGCCATCTTGCTCGTCGTTGTTGTTATTCCCCCGGAACCGGAAGTATTTGAAACTTCACAACTTTATTTTCCGCCAGAAAATAAACAGTGACATAATCGATTATGGCACTTTGCTGCATCGATGCTGAATCGTTCATGCCCCGCATCACGATGCATCGCCGAATCGATTATTGTTGACACCCCTACACCTTCATGTCGATCCAAACCTGTAAGACCTTCGTTCATCTTCGGACCACAAATTAAGATTTTTGATGAAATCTAAGAGCTTTTTGACCCTGCATAGACAGCAAGTGTCCTACCTCAAAGCCCAGAAAGGTACCAAGAACATCAACAAAATAGTCCATGTGACATCAGTGGTTTAACCGTAATTTTATGAAGCTACGAGAATACTTTTTGCACGCAAAGAAAACAAAATAACAACTTTATTTAACAATTCTTCTCCCCAAGTTACCATCAACCACCATTATTGAGAGTACCCCAATGCATGTGTGAGGTGCTGCTGACGTAGAACATGCATGCGCTGCCCCTTGTTTACTAGCACATGTTGTATAAAGTTGTCATTTTTGTTTTTTTCGGCACAAAAAGTATTCTTCGCAGCTTCATAAAATTACGTTTGAACCACTGATGTCAAATAGACTATTTTGTCGATGTTCTTGGTACCTTTCTAGGCCTTGAACGTGGTAGAACCGTTGCTGTCTATAGAGCTGTCTATAGCTCTTGGACTTCATAAAAAATATCTTAATTTGTGTTCCGAAGATGAACAAAGGTCTTACAGGTTTGGAACAAGATGAGGTTGAGTAATTAATAACCGAATTTTCATTTTTGAGTGAACTACCCCTTTAAAAATACTCCTCATTATCTTCTTTTAAAGGGATAGCTCATCCAAAAATGACAATTCTGGCAATAATTACTCATTTTCATGTCGTTTCAAACCCATAAGACCTTTATTCACCTTCGGAACACGAATTAAGATACGGAACTATCATGTTCAAGGCCTAGCAAGTACTCTTGTAAACGTCTGGTGGAGACTGACACCGAAGAGAAGAAATTGTTCAATTAAGTCATTATTTTTGTTTTCTTTGTGCACAAAAAGTATTTTCGTGGCTTCATAAAATTAAGGTTGAACCACTGATGTCACATGGACTATTTTAAACGATGTCTTTACTACCTTTCTGTGCCTTGAATGTAGTATGACCCTTGCTGTCTACGGAGGGTTAGAAAGCTCTTGGATTTCATTAAAAAAATCTTAATTTGTGTTCTGAAGATGAACAAAGGTCTTACAGGTTTGGAACAAGATGAGGTTGAGTAATTAAAGGAGAAGTCCACTTCCAAAACAAAGATTCACATATAATGTACTCACCCCCTTGTGTTTCTTTCTTCAGTTGTACAGAAATTATGTTTTTTTTTTTTTTTTTTTTTTTTTAGAGAAAAACATTTCCGCATTTTTCTCCATATAATGGACTGATATGGTGCTCCGATTTTGAACTTCCAAAATGCAGTTTAAATGTGGCTTCAAATGATCCCAAATGCGGTTATAAACGATCCCAGCCAAGAAAGAAGGGTCTTATCTAGCGTAACGATTGGTTATTTTAATAAAAATAATACAATTTATATGCCAAATGCTCATCTTGTCTTACTCTGCCTGGACTGTTTTTGTTCTGGTTCATGACAGTTAGGGTATGTCGAAAAACTCCCATCTTATGTTCTCCCTCAACTTCGCTGATTTACCTTTTTTGTTAAGGGTGTTTGATCTTCTTTGCATGTTCACTTTGCAAAGACTGGGTCTGTACTTCTGCAGCGATGTAGGATGATTTTGAAATGATTTTTGAAGTTAAGGGAGAAAATACGATTGGAGTTTTTCGACATACCCTAACTGTCTTGAACCAGAATACACAGAGTTCAGGGAGAGAGAGGCAAGACGAGCGTTTGAGATTAAAAAGTATTTAAATTGTTTTTTTTTTTTTTTTAAAGAAAATAACCAATCGTTTTACTACATAAGACCCTACTTCCTTGGCTGGGATCATTTACAACCACATTTGGGATCGTTTGAAGCCGCATTTAAACTGCCTTTTGAAAGTTCAAAATCGGGTCACCATACCGGTCCATTATATGGAAAAAAATGCAGAAATGTTTTCCTCAAAAAGCATAATTTCTTTACGACTGAAGAAAGACAGACATGAACATCTTGGATGACAAGGGGGTGAGTACATTATATGTGAATCTTTGTTTGGGAAGTGGACTGCTCCCTAAATGACAGAATTTTCATACTGCTCATTATCTTTTTTTAAAGGGATAGTTCACCCAAAAATGAAAATTCTGGCAATAATTACTAATTTCTCATTTCAATTCCATAGGACCTTCTTTCATCTTTGGAACACAAATTAAGATACGGAACTACCACGTTCCAGGCCCAGAAAGTACTTCTGTGAATGTGTGGCGAAGACTGACACGGAAGAGAAGAAATTGTTGAATTAAGTCGAATTTTTTTTTTCTTTGTGCACAAAAGGTTTTTTCGTAGCTTGTAGATGTCCTTACTACCTTTTCGTGCCTTGAACGTGGTAGTTGCGTTGCTGTCTATGCAGGATGAACTATCCCTTTAAGTTTGTTATTTTAATCGCATTAACATTTCGTCTAGTTCACTTTTAGAAGTACAATGTAATCTCTTCATTCGCTTCAGAGCTCATTTGAGACACATAAACGGCAGTTAAGATAATACACAAGAACTTAAATGCTGTTTAAATGGTGTTAGATAACGTTATCATTTCACAATGCAGAGCTGTCACTGCTTGACATGTCAACTAACCCAGATATACACACATCAGACTAACATACTGCTTATTTTGATACTACAAATAGTATTACTATAAATATTAATCGTATGATATGTATACAAGATCACTAGCTCTTTTGTGCTTGCTTATTTTGTTTATGTCGGTCTTCATTCGGTTTATTCTATGTTTGTTTACCTCCATCAGGAGCTTTCATGAAGTCCGCCGGCGCGTTCAGCCTTTCTGCTTTCCACATATCCATAATAATCACTAAAAGCCCAGTCTTACAAACTCGGTCTTATGTAAACGTGTAAAATCTTTAGAACGTAATGTTTTGATGAACATTTTACGTCGTAGTTTTAGAAAGTGCGCGTCCTCCCCGCCGTTGTTTTCAAAGCTACGCGTGCAGTTGTCATGGCAGAGATTTCCGGTCGGAGTGAAGCACTACAGCGCCCCTTGCAGTATCTATTGAACACCTACATCAACCGTAACATGCTGTGTATTTTTCACTTTATCACCTTATTGATACATTTACACAAGAATTCTTACCAACTCAAATGATTTGAATCATTGTCTTTCGCATTGCTCATCTTAATGTTAGAGCTGTGTGCATTAGTAATGTCTTAAAAAAGGCAGAAATCTGCTGAAGAGCTCAGGGTGAACACTTCTGTTTATTTCCAAATCCTAACCAGTCATGTTTTAAACGTGAGACATCCGGATTTTTACATCCAGAGCATCCAATATTATTAAGTTCTATGTTAGTTATTTTTAAAATATGATTATGCTTCATTTATGTATACAAACAACTAACCCCTCATGTTTAGTAGAGGTTTGCTATGCTGCAAATATCCAGAACTTTTACGCTCTTTAGCATTGATCTCGGTCATTTGTTCTGGGTGGATGTGTTTGTTCTGTCATTGATTCTTTGTGTGAATGAAGGCTTTGATCAGGCCACTGTAGAACACTGACCTTCTTGTTCATGACCCAGAAAATGTCACAGTTGCATTCATGGCTCATAGATGAATGAAGCAACCGTGATTTTGTAGGACAAATGTGTGTTTGTTTATTTTTATCTATAACAAATATAAACAAAAATTATAATTTTGAGATCCAGTATTCTTCAATAAAGCAACTGAATAAAATTGTATGTTCTTGTATTTTAATAAAATGTGCAGCTGCTGATTCAAATAGCAGTGCTAAAGATCAGGAAGGTGAAATATAAGTGCATAAACAGTAAATGAAACAACTGACATCTTGTAAATAGAATAAAAACATCTTGGTTTTTATGTACAGTCCAATACATTAAAATACATACACTCACACACTTTTGGAAATAAGGAGACATTGCAGGACCGGAAATTAAAATCAAAGAGGGACAAATGACCAGCTTTATGTCAAACACATAAAATGATGCTTTCTTTCTAATCCTAAACAAAAGGCTCCATACAGAAATGCATTTACCCGGCGTAAAATCACCATGGCTACATTTACCGAGATTTCTCACCACAAAGACAATCATCATAATTCACTCTGATTAACAAGCCGTTCATGTTTTCAACTACCTAACCTCAAAAACATCCCACAACCTGAATGCAAACCTCGATGAACGACACGAAGGGGAAAGATTGGAGAATTTTTCACAGTGGAGCTTTTTCATAATGAAAGGTAAAACATCAGTGATTCTCTCAGGACAGATGCAGTGTGAATGAAACAGTAGGTTGGATACCAAACATAAAAACATTAAGTTAAATATAAATCAGCAATGATTCACATTACATTACACATTTTGTGTAAAACAAAATAATACATATTTCTATATAATTATATATACTTTTTAAGATATATAACAATATATTATAATACCTATTTCTAATATTTAAAAACAAATTAGATGTATTCTACAGAAAGAGCTTTTCTTTGAACATGGGGGCAATGCCCTTAATGCAGAAATACCTTTGAAATTTAAAGTTGACCAAAAATAGTTTCAGCCAATCAGTACAAGTGCTATGCGCTCTTAGAGGACCAATACAAACAAAAACCTCTCGATCAGTCAATCAGCCAATCAGTCAAGTAAATAGTGAGGAATATCATCACAATATGAGGTTTAACCTACTTCTGGGAAGCAAAAACATTGTGAGTGATGAATTTATAAAAAAAAAAAGAAAAAAAAAAAAAAAAAAAAAAGAAAGAAAGGTACTGTGGAAAAAAAACAAAAACAAACAGACACTGCAAGTCTAAACCCTTTAAGTAAAATTGAGTTATAAATTTTAGCTTTAAATCACCCTTTATAAAGTCATTTACAACTGATTGTCTTTACAAAATTACCTAAAAATCAAAACTCCTCCAGGAGTTACAAAAAAACAGCTATTTTTAAACCTCCGTTACAAAAGAGCATGAATAGATAAGTCTGATCTCATGCTGTAAATGTTCGTCCGTTGCCCTGGGGGCTGTTATATATACAGATGGAAAATTATGGTGTGTTTTCAGGAGGGAAAGATACGCAGCACCGTATTGTGCATTTAGTCCATGGAGTGAAATCAGAAGAGAAGAAACTCTCATGTACCCCTCTCAGAACATGGAGACGTTAAGGACCTGTTAGACAAAACACATGGAGAGTCACTTTATAACCCCAGTATTGCAAGTGCAAAGAGTTAAAGCTCGTTCACACAAAGAACGATAACTATAATGACAACTATATTCAAGTTGGATCTAGTAATGGTTATATATTTAACAGGTTTAATTTGGTTACATGGACTTCTGTGCGAGCTGTTTACGTCATACATCACTATACTATTGACAGTAGGCAAAGAGCCTTTTTTCATGAAATAATGCTAACCTTAGAATAATGTTTTAAACTTCAAAGATTTCATTATAGTTATCATTTTTGGTGTGAACGAGTGCTGCATTCTTCCTTTGCATCTCGTCTGTCTGTTCACAGTGTAAATGGACAGAGAGAACACACAACCTTTTTTATTTTTAGAAAAAAAAAAAGTGTATATAAATTTACTGCCACAATGCTGTGTGGTTGCTTGCTGGCACAAGATTAAAAAAATAAATAAATAATAAAAAAAAGAAGCACATAATCCTCTGGTTCCTCCTTTAATGTAAATCTAAGGGATTTCTAACAAGCACGACTAATAAATAAATTATAGAGTGGATTAATAAATGAATGAATAAACAGACAGATGAAAGAATGCTTACAGAGTCGTCCATGATGGAGGCAGGGTCAAAGTAGTCTGGTTTCAGCTCTGATCTCTCCCTGCGGTTTTTGGATGGAGGCTTCAGAGACACAAAAAAGGTAAAGTTAAAAATACTGACACACAAAATGTGTTTTATGTTTGTGTACGAGTGCGTCAACCAGGTTAGATGGATGCGAAGATCTGAGCAACACTGTCATTGTGACTCTGCACCTGATTGAGTGACAGTGAATCTTTTATGCTTTCCTGAATTCTGATTCCTACCAGATCAATGTCCATGGTATCGAAGTCCATGCCCTCGTTAAGATCGTCCAGTCGTTCCTCTGATGACATCATCACATCCTCTACAATCGGTTCCTCATCATCCTCCATCAGCCCGCTCCCACGACGACTGGCAAACAAGGAAATTTAAGAAATTGGAATATGAAAGCAAGATTGTAAATTACCATGTGAGAGTGTTTTGATGCTTGGTGATCACGGAACAGTGATAAATGTGCATCTAATGTGTGTGAACACTACCATTCAAAAGTTTGGGGTTAGTAAGATTTTTAATGTTATAAATAAAATGCTTATGCTCACCAAGGCTGCATTTATTTGATCAAAAATACAGTAAAAACAGTTATATTACAATTCAAGTAGCCTTTCTATTTGAATACATTTTAAATTATTATTTGAATTTTTAGCAGATATTATTTCATTCTTCAGCGTCATGTGATACTTTTTCAGGATTTTTTGATGGATAGAAGGTTCAAAAGAACAGCATTTATTTCAAACAGGAATTTTTTGTAACATTAGATACGTCTTCACTGTCACTTTTGACCAATTTAAAGGAACAGTTCACTTCCAGAATAAACATTTTCTGACAATTTACTCACCCCCATGTCATCCAAGATCAGGGCTCCGAACCAGTTTAAGGAACAAAAACGAAACCCGAAAAAGAAAGAAATTGACCGAAACACAACCAGAAACAGAAAAAAAAAAATCAAATTTTATCGTTCTGAAGAGAATTGAAAATTTGAAATGGCCATTAACCAGTAAATAACGTTATTTTATCGTTCCATTTAAGTTTTGAAAATTGCTGACGCATCCAACGAGTGAAATGCCTGCCTAGCAGTGAACTCATCATAGGCAAGTCGCGATGGCAATACACTGGCATTAGAGTTTATCTGAGGATAGTGTGTGGATTCAACAGCGCTTCTGTGAACGGAGAAAACAGAATAAAACTATAGGCTTGCGTGAAAAGAACATATAGGCCTAAAAACAAAATATTCCACTTAAACCATTGACAGATTAACTAAATGAAAGAAAAAAAATCTGCCGAGTTTCAGTTTATTGTGACATGACTGAAACTTAACAGAAATGAAAACGAGATGGCAGAAAGTAGGTAAGTTTATTTTGCAAAATTTTAGAGGTTTGAATGATGTCTTGCTTTTATCTGTATGACCTACCAGCGTTGGTATGAGCATCGTGCCGGCGCCTCACAAGCACATAGACGCAACGTATTTTTGCAACATTGCAGCCTGTTCATTATCAAAATAAAATGCAGTTAAAGAACCATAAAAAGTTACACTGCTTTTTTGTACAGTCAGCGTGACCACCGCCTTGGTGTACTGCAGGGTACACGCAGGTATACGGCCACTTCTAAATCCCCTCTGATGCGCATCATTTGGTAGTGTCCTGCATTAGCCAAAATCATGACAGTCCACCACATGAATAGCTATTTCAATCGCATGTGAATAAATACAAATATTCACTAAAAACACTCAGTAAAGACAGCGATGCGGTCAGGACCGTGGCGCCGGCTTCCTTTAAAATATGTCTGATGATTGCGCCTGATGCGCCCGCGCATCACTTTGCATAATTTCTGAATGTAAAAATATTATGCGACGTGAGCCTACGCGACTTATGTTTTTTCCTCTCAAAAGGATACGACTAGCATTTTTTAAACAATGCATTAAACATTGCATTAAACACATTATTATTATAGGGAAATATTAATTTTTATTTATTTATTTATTTATTTTTCAAAAAATAACGTTATTAACCGGTATTTTTTCTACTCAAACCGGTTTCAGAACAATAATAATACAGAGGAACGCAGGAACAGAAACGTTAAAATATCGCTTCTGCTCGGAGTGAACCGACTGAATTTTTTTTTAGTTTTCAAGCCCTGTCCAAGACGTTCACGTCTTTCTTTCTTCAGTCAAAAAGAAATTAAGTTTTTTTTTAGGAAAACATTCCAGGATTTTTCTCCATATAGTGGACTTCAATGGTGGGGTTGAAGGTCCAAATTGCAGTTTCTAATGCAGCTTTAAAGGGCTCTGCACAATACCAGCAGAGGCATAATGGTCTTATCTAGTGAAAGGATCTGGCATTTTATAAAAATAAATAAATAAATAAAAAATTACATACATTTTAACCACATATGCTCGTCTTGCACTAGCTCGACCTCACATATAACGTAGTAACACTGGAAAGGTCACGCACGTTTACAAAGCAAACAAGCAAAGAAATTTAAATGCGCTTTACAAAAAAAAGCTAAAACAACAATGCCAGATGATTTTGAAGTTGGAGGAGAAAATTAGATGGTGTTTTTCACCCTGCCCTACTTTTTTGAACCAAAGTACACAGACGAATAACTAACCTCACGTGACCTTCCCAACATGATTACGTAACATGTAAAGGGCATTGGAGAGCTAGTGCAATATGATCATTTATGGTTAAAAAGTATATTTTTATTTTTTTTTTTTAGAAAATGGCAAAATGTTTCGCTAGACAAGACCATTATTCCTCGACCATTATGGGATCATGTAGAGCCCTTTGAAGCTGCACTGAAACTGCAATTTGGACATTTAAACCATTGACCACCATTGATGTCCATTATATGGAGAAAAAACCTGGAATGACTTTCTCAAAAACTTAATTTCTTTGCAACTCATGAAAGAAAGACATCTTGGATGACATGGGGGTGAGTAAATTAACAGGAAATTTTTATTCTGGAAGTGAAGCAACCCTTCAATGCATCCTTTAAAAGTGTACCTTAAGTATAACTTAAAAAGAAAAAAGAAAAAAACAATGACTTTTGAACAGTAATGTAAGTGTATGTTAATTTGTACTCACATGGTGTGCTGAATGTGGCCTCTCATCTTGCCATACTGCAGGCTTGCTCTTTCCTGCTGCTGTTTTTGGGCCATCATCCACGCGACCTGAGAACTGAAACAAAACAGCTCTCAATGAACACGTGAGTGTGTGTGTGTTAGAGAGAGTATGTAGATAAATGTGAGTGTGTGTGTGTTTACTTGTAGTCCATGTGTTGGTGCGGCTGCTGCAGGGGTGTGTGTTGCGTTTCGTTGCTCATGCTGTAAACTCCCATGTACCCCTGCTCTGGGCGGAGTTTCTTTGCGTCCCGCAAGACAGTAGAGACGATGTGGGGTGATGACATCGTTACAGGAGTGTGCGGGCCACTCTGCTCACGATTCACCCACACGCTCACATCACTGCTGCTACAGCTACTCTCCTCTGAGAGACAGACAGACAGGAAGTTAGTTCTAATCTAACCTAAAGATTAACATTGTAAAATTAACCTGTAAGCACACGTACCCTCGGGCAGTTTTCTCTTGCTGGCGGCTGGTGGTTTGCTCCTGCGACTGCGGGCGGAGCTCCTACCGCTCATACCGCTGATGACGGACATAGTGTCATCATCAGTGCCCGCCTGCAGAGAGTTCCGGTAGGAGATGAGCGGTAACCAGCAGTCGTCCCTCTGCAGGGCCATCTGAAAGGTCATAAATCGCTCTAGATACAGGTGCCTAATGAGAGAGATCAGAGGTCAAAAAACAAATATACTTCACACATATACTTCAATAGATACTAATATATATTAAAAAAAATAAAAAAAAACAGTACATAGTTAACCTTCAGAGACTCAGTGTAGCAGAACATCAACATTTATATACTGAAAAATTATGAGTATACACTACACATAAAAGTGGCTGACACTGAAATTTACCAAAGCATCAGCTTTAGTAGGAAAACAAGGCATACTATCTGCCAGAGTCACAAAAATACCGTTAGCTGACACAGTTCTTAAAGGATTAGTTCACTTCCAGAATAACATTTACTGATAATTTACTCACCCAAGTTGTTAATGTCTTTCTTTTTTCAGTTGAAAAGAAATGAAGGTTTCTGAGGAAAAGATTTCAGGATTTTCTTCTTATAGTGGACTTCAATGGGAGCCAACAAATTCCCAAATAGGTTCAAATTGCAGTTTGAATGAAGCTTCAAAAGAGCCCTATATGATCCCAGTTCAGGAATAAGGGTCTTATCTAGCAAAATGATCTTTCCTTCTTAAAAAATAAAAAATTAAAATTAAATCTATATACTTTTTAACCACACATGCTCATCTTGCACTAGTTCGACTTCACGCATTATGTAGTCATAGGGGTGAGTAAATTATCAGGATTTTTTTTTATTCTGTAAGTGAACTAATCCTTTAACACTTTTTAAACCAATTTGTCTCTCTTAAGTTAATTTTTTACATACCCTGAAATTTTTAATACATCAATCTAAAAACATTTTTTTAAGTGAAGCAACAATGCAGTACTGGCATTAAATGTTAAACTTATTTCTGCTGTTTTTACATAATGAAGCCTATTCAACAAATAGTACAAAAACATTTTATCAGCTGTTTTAAAATCTGTTTTATTATTAATGTCTCATTGACAAAATATACTGCTTAGGGCTGCCCCCTTAGAGTCGACAAACCGTTAATTGACGAGAAGGGGCATGGTCGACCAAAACTTTTAGTCGCAGCAATTTTTTTTCCACAGTACATGACAGACAGAGAGTTAACAGCTGTTCTATGTGTTAATGAAATACTCCATCAACTTTAATACATCTTTTGAATCTGTAAAAACTTTACGTTTATTTGTGTGCACTCACAATAACAACAAAACATCGCTTTTGTAAAATAATGAATGCAAACAGGATGCGCTTTCTGCTGTCTCGGTCTCTGTGAATTTGAGTGCAAAACTCAGAAAGTATACTGCTCACAGACATAAAATATATCTATAGAGAGTGAAATGTCTCATTTTAAATGAACCAATTGAAATAGAAAACAAATATTCTCAGATTATGTAATCCATATGAAACCTGCATACAGGCGCATCACTACTGCGGAGATGACGAGTCAGTGTCGCCAACTTCATCTCTTAAGCCGAAAACAAAGAAAGCACTAGTTTATTAATAAATTATTAAAAAGTTAATGCAGCCACCTTACTGTTTTTCCCAGCGCATTCATAATCATTACTTCTGCCAGTGTGCTGTGGCAAGCTTTATGTGTGCTCTTAAGGGCCTCTTTGGCTATATAGGCAATTAAAGGCTCATTATATTAATTTAAATGGTTTATTAATAAATGTGTGATTTGTCAACTGATGCTCAAAATCAACAACTACTAGTCAACCAGACAATGTTTTTGTTGAGGGCAGCCCTAATACTGTTTTTAAAATATATTCAAAATTAAATACTTAAAAATCAAACTTACTGGTTCAAATGTATTATTTTAAATGCATTTGTTTACTGTATTGCATTGTGAATTCCAAGCTTTCACTTTAGTAAAAATTGTGGTAAAATTTATATACTCTCATATTATACCTCAATGCAAATTGCGCCTAATTGAAATGTTTTTTTTTTTTTTTTATAACTAATGGCTTCCAAAAAATATTGCATCATGAATATAAATATTTGGGTCTCTGAGGGATCAGACAGGCATAGATTCTCAATGTGAGTGTCTTACACAGTCTTCTTGTCCTGCCGCAGTAGTTTGGAGGAAAACTCACTGAGGATGTCGAGGAATGCGAGGTTGAGAGGAGGGCCGCCCTCCCCCTGTGGACTGGGTTCTTTAAAGGCAAATTCTATTCCATCCCTAAAACACAGAAAGCACACACTTTGTGACTCTAACTGTGATTCTAATGGTACCAGAATTCAATTCTGATTTGATGTTTTTAAATATATAAAATATAGTTTTACATAGACAGGATAAAGAAAGAGGTTGGAGCCACCATCCAGATCGTGAACCTGAACAGCCCTGGGACTTTATAGAAGTGTGTTTGAATTTTCTTACTTGTGGAGCATTGCAATGGCCTCTCTGGTTTTCAGCTGATCGAGTCCAAACGTGAGCGAGAAGCGTCGGGCCAGTTCTTTAATCCCACAGAATGCAGATGTGGACCGATCAAAGTTACAGCCCAGATCATTCAGCATCTCATTAAACAGCTTAAACACAAACATCACACTTCTGTTATTCAGTGTTGCTGAGAGAGCTGGTCTGAGTCAGAAGAAAAGCACTGCTTCACCTGTTGCAAGCTGAGGATCAGAGTCTTGGCACACTGAATCTTATCGATCTGACGCGCTTTACTCATGGTCTCCTTGATGATATCACCGTAGTCATTATAGTACTACACACACACAAAGACAGAGAGTCAGTGTAAGCATCAATTAACAAACATAGAGGACCATTACAACATGAGTTAGACTCACTCTCATATATTGTTTGAAGACATCTGCTCCCATCTTCATCTCTACCACGTTGTAAATGATCAATTTGCAGAAGGCAGCCAGTAAATTTCTGCGTCTGTGGAGCGCCTCAATCTTACCAGCCTCATCATCTGCAAGACACAACCAAAAATAAATTAACTTGGCTAGTTAGTGAAAAAAAGTAAAATTACACAACTAGCACAGACTGCATACACACTGTTATACACTTAAATTCACACAGTAGTGCTCTTCACTGCCACCTTGGTGTGGATCAGAGCATCATCTGTCCTGTTTATCATTTACCTGTGCTGCTGTCCTCGTCCTGGTCAACAAACACGTGATCAAGGATGAAGTTGAGTAGTTCGCTCTGTAAGGACGCATCTGGACTGAACACCAAGGGCTCTAAAGCTTCTCGCCCCGATGCCACAATCTGGTAACTGAATATCAATAGTGCATCGCAGAGAATGGTAAAAGCCTGCAACACACAAAAACACACAGTTCGTTTTCCTAGAATTTTTCCCCTATACATGAAAGGACGTTGTTGAAAGGGGGTTGTTGTGGCAATTCACACTCACCTGTTCTTTGACAACAGTGCTGATACTATTCAGGTACCTTTGACACATCATGCAGAAGGCTCTCACCTGCCTCCGCAAGAGCACCATATCATCCTGGAACGAGACGTGGGCGTAAAACTCACATACAACAGTCTCATCTCAACACAGTTCTGCGCGTGTATGTGTGTGTTGTACCTTACTGCCACTGCCCTCTGAGACCTTAGCCAAGTGCCAGAGTATGACATAGTGAGTGCACTGGAGTGCATGAGCCACGATCTATAAAGACAAAAAACAAAATCAAATGATGGCCACACACACCAAATACCACCTAAAGAAAAGTCAAGTAGGGCCTGCTTTTAGAAATAATTTTTTTTTTTAAATTTGCTTTAAATTAAAGGGTTTATCTGTATTGCTGTAGCTAAAAACAGAATATTTTATTTTAATACTAAGAAGAATTGTACATCAATATTTTTAGTTACAGTATTTTTAATGAAATAATAGGTAAGTATAATCACATTATATTTTAAAGAGTTTATTACTTTTTAGATATGACACATTAATACTGATTTGATGCTGTCTATTAAACAATTTTGTAGGTCTAACTTTGTGTTAATGTTCTCTTATCCAGTCATGATCAGTAAATAGTTTTCTCTTTTTCTCAACAACATTGTTGCTTAATATTCTTTAATAATGAATTAATGTAAGTAAATGTCATCTAAATGCATCTGGGGGGTGTAAATAGTAAAATCAACGTGCTCCATTTTATCCCATTAATCGTTATTAAAGCAACATTAAATTCAGAACATCTTTTAGCTGCAGAAGAGCTCATATGTGACCCTGGACCACAAAACCAATCATAAGTAGCACGGGCGGGTGTGTGTATCAGGGTTCCCACACTTTGGTTAACTTCAAATTCAAGGACCTTTCCAGGTCCAAACTCTCAAATTCAATGACTTTATGTGGGGACACATTTCAAGTGAAAGCAAGGTTACAACGTGTTGCCTTAGAATGTAAGATACATTGTTACAGTTTTCATGTGTCAAATACAACTATGCAAAAAAGTTTTTTTTTTTGCATTTATTTTTGGTCATATGACAGAGATCTGATATTCTATTTGTTGTATTTCTGTTTTGCATAAAACTGAAGAATATTCAGCTCTGCACCTGGCCAAGTGATTGTCCTTTGGATCTCTGGCAAGCCATTCTTTGTAATCTTTATTATTATTATTAAAAAGCCCCCAAAGTAGCCCAATGATCATATCCCACATCAAAACTCAAAATATTACATTTCCATGCCTAAAATATATATTTTACAGTCACCCTTGTGCAGACTGATCATAAACACAGTTAAAAGGCTTTCTACCAGTGGCCATCACAAAACGTAATATCTTGCACAGTTTTATCACAGGTAGAATGCAAAATGTTTCAATACAAGCATTTCAGTAAAATGTAATTTATGCAATATTTCAAACATTTAACCTACGGGAGAAAATCAACGCTTCGCAACAGTTTAAAATCAGCCCAATTCCGTGCAAAAAATGTGGAGTTGGCAAACCTGCATCCAACACAAGCTGCAGGAATCAGATTTATCTGATCTGTTCGTGGGTCAAGACAAGAGTTATGAGAGATGACTGACAAATCATGCTGGAGGGTTTGCTGCTCAGCAGATAATGTGCTCATATCTTATCTTGTAAGACGTGCTCCCTTTATACAGAGAAACTGAAAGTGAAAGTAAATTGCCGCTCATACTTCGCACACGATAGCGGCTCCCGCGAAATTTATAGTCAATATTAGAATGATTAAGTGAGCAGGCAGTAATGGCTCAAAATTCAGTGGGAGTGGGATCAAGAAAACAGATTCCAGATTTTCAAATTATTGTATCTCTGTCAAATATTGTCCTATTCTAACAAACCAATGGAAATCAATGGAAAGCTTATTTGTTCCGTTTTCAATTTAAAAAAAAATTGACCCTCATGACTGGTTTTGTTGTCCAGGGTCACATATTAGACATGCAATCCGGCCAGTAAACTAAAATGAGATAACGCCCTGGGTCAGCAGTCACTACCTGCTCAGGCATATCCCCGTTTTGCAGGCCAGAGTTCAAAAGTTTGTAGTTGCTGGTGAAAAGGTCCCATTTAGTGAGGTCATGGGCACTGCAGGGAGCACAAACACAGACACACACAGTTATGATGAAGGCAGTCCTCTGGTCTAAGAACGTGAACCTCACAAAACATGTACAGACTTATTATTTAACTCTAAAATCAAAAGACAAAGTTGTGTTCTTACTTGTGAAAGGCTGTGATTCTTTTAAGTGTTGACAAAACTTGATAGGCATCATCTTCATCTGGCTCTTCTCCCTTAAAGACACAAAACTGTTAAAGTTGAAATTGGTGAAATCACAAAGAACACATACAAAAAAAAAAACAACCACACACACCTCCTGCAGGACATCCTCCAGCAAACGGTGGAACTTATCAATCTGTTCATCGAGCATCTGGCTGCGGACAATATCCACGCGGTTATAGATGGTGAATTCCTCATTGCACAGTGCATGGAATGTCATGGAACATGCCTCTAATACATCTGTGTCTGTGTGCTTCTCCACCACATCACGAACCTGACGCAGCAAAGCATCCAGATGCTGCAGGACATCAGTGAAAAAATTACTTAAAACTACTATAACAAAACAACAACAATCAATCATTTCTTGACTTTATGTCTGTGTATTGATTACTGGAAACTTTCCTCAAGTTAAAGTGACTTCACAAAATAACAAACCCATATGTTATAAGCACAATATTTACTGTGCTATGTGGTACAATATGTATATAGACATTTTTTGTTTTTGAATAATTACCTTCTCCAGCCGACCGGTTGTATAGATCTCCAGATCAAAATACTGAGGAAACTGCAACAGATTAGTGACCTTCTCTGGGTCCACTGAATACTGGGAGAGAAATAGAAAAAGATTTGAGAGAGAGTTTCTTTGCATTTGCATCTTAATTCAGATGGCAACCATTCATTTGGAATATTTGTATGCAGTGAGTTGTGGGCTGCTCCTTTATCCCCAAAAGCCAATCAATACTGCAATTAAATTTTTCTTGAAAACCCAAAAACGTGTCCAAAAGTGTTGAGGATTTATGGCTGCAGTTAAATGAAAACATTTTGTCACAATCATTTACATTTGCTTGTCATTCTACTAATGCATTACACACTATCTGGCAAAGCAGAAAATCACTCACTTTAGCCAGTAACAGAGGCAGAGCCACAGCAAATGTTTCTGTTATCTTTGTTCGATCATCCAGCTGGGTTTTCTTTTCTTTAGCTGTTAAAACCTGTGCCAGAATAAGAAACAACAAACACATTTGATGCAGCAGGAAAATAAGAAAAGGATGACAAAAATTTTATTTATGGGTGTTTTAGAAAATTACTTGATCTATTTTGTTTGAAGTTACATGGTTTGATGGTTTGAAATTATTTGTGTGTGCATGTGTGTACAGGTTTGGCTACAGTTTTGTGAGATCCAAAGTTTTGAAAATGTCCTCAGAAATATAGTAAATAAAAAAAATTTAAAAAATGAGTACACAAGTGGTCCTATCAGCCAAAACATGAGTTGTAATGAAAAAGAAATACAACTTCCTCCATATTATAATGTACATCAGAGTGAAACAGATCATTAAAAAAGAAACAATATAGAACAAGTACTTTGTTCTATCCATCAGGCTGACAAAATAGAGGCAGATCTGAATGTGATGTTTTAGATAATTACAGAGTTCAGGCATGAAACTCAAACTAATAGCTAGTTGGTTCATTCATACGCCGTAGCACCAGCCTATCAGGAGTACTTTCTAATCCACATAAGCATTGTGTTCGTAACGTTGTGTGATTATGAAAGCTTATGTTACCCCTACATTTCTTAAAGCAGCCATCCTTCATTATATTTGACTAAGCTGAAGTAATTATTGTATTTGCTCTATAGCAGCAGCGTAGCAGATCTCATTGGCCAAAATCAAGCTCATATATATTTCATACCCATGCTAATAAATGCTGGTTGAAATTATCAATCCGAGAGTTGTCATGACTGAACTGTAAAAAAATATGCAGGGTTTAAGTAGGCTAAATGATTAGAGAAGTCCAGCATATGTTGTGAGAGAAAAGTTAAAAAAAAAAAATAAATAAAATAAAATAAAAAGTTTTAAATGACCCAGATGCATGGATGAATCATTTAAGATAGGGTGAAGGACATCCTCACTAATATGGCAAAACAAAAATGCTGTTTGTGTATGTGTGTCTCTTACCCTTTTGCCAGGGCCTCGTCCGATGGGTGGATGACACTCACAAGTCTGTCTGACAGCGCAGAGCATGATCTCAATCAGAGCAGTTTCCTGAGCATCACTGAGAGCTGAAACACACACATCATGGTGTTTGAGTAGTTTTGGTAAATAACATTTTTAGCCAAATTCTGATCCAGACATAAAAAAATGCAAGTGAGTGGATTTGATAGCCATGTACCCTCCTCTCCAGGGTAAGGTTCATCCAGCAGCAGGCTGATCATACTTTCCCAGTCCTTCAGCAACTCTGATGCACAGTCCCACAAGCTGTCCACCAGGTAGGCACCGTGCTCATGGAGCTAAAACACACAAACATTCATAATATCTTTAAAAAAAAAAAAAGAACTACATGCATTTGTTGTGCATTCAAAAAGATAAATTAGGCTAAATTATTATTTTCCCTAATTTATCCCAAATGATTTGAATAACTGCCTTTCAATCTGTTCTCATACAATGCGCTGGCATCTCTGAGAAGAAAAATACCCACTTGAAATACTAAGACCTACTTAGTCAAAGTATTTCTATAACGAGACATTAAGAAGTGACATAACAGGCTGAGCACATCAAGCATACCTCGCTCTCCAGAAAGAACAAGACAGTTGTTCTGATGAGGTTAGCGTTCAAACACTGTCTGCCTCTCCTGGGCCGCCCCTCATCCTCTGGACCATGATGACTGAATAACCTGGGAACACAGCACCAGCATACATGCACAGTCTTAAATGGCCACGTGGTGGAATCAGTCACTCACAGAGAGTGTCAGATGCATTATGGTTAAGAACTAATGTGGCAAATATATTTAATTACCCTGGTATTTAATGACATAAAAAATTGTGGCATTTACTTTTTGTAGAGAAACTCCCCAGCTGCCACAGCAACCGGTCGATGGGCGGAGTAAACCAAGTGATAGACGCTCTCACAGTCTTCAGCCGTCAAAACCTCATCACTACTCCTGTGTGCACAAACAAACACAATCACACAGTAAACAGACACAAATGAAAAAAAAAAAAAGTAAGGCTCTGACTGATTAAAGTTCAATGCTGAACTCACTGTAGAACCAGCGTCAGGAGCTTAATGGCCTGAACAGCAACTTCATATTCCTTATCCAGAGTCATGGACACAATTCGATCCTACAGAGACAAAGAATGAGAAATGTCAGCAAAAAAGTACATTTTCAGAGTCTCATGAAAGCAATAACAGAAACCAGTAGTTAGATATGGTGTTGCCATAGCAAGTGTCCTGGTGAAAGACTAACCTTGAAGCGGCTAGTGAAGAGTTCCAGTCTGGCGTTGAGTTCTCTGCTATAATACAAACCCTGAAGAGCTGTAAGACACTTTAGCCGAACCTCACCTTGCTGAAGATTAAAAAATAAATAAATAAATGGGTGAGACATGAGATGGCATGCTGTTTGGTTACATAATTTTGACCTGTATATAACAACCAATCTGTGTGAATGCACTTGTGATACCTTATCATACATGGTCCAGCCCACATACTTCAGGTAACTGTCATTAAGAAAAGCCTCACTGTACATCTTCATCCACATACCAATCTCTTCAATGCAGACAACCCTGATCTCAGCAATCACATCCCTGCACACAAATACATTAAAAAAAATCAGCTCTTATCAAAGACTGTGTCCTCTTTAAAGGAATAGTTCACCCAAAAATGAAAATTCTGTGATTAATTACTCACCCTCATGTCGTTCCAAACCCGTAGGACCTTCGTTCATCTTCGGGAACACAAATTAAGCTATTTTTGATGAAATCTGAAAGCTTTCTGACCCTGCATAGACAGCAACAGAACTACCACGTTTAAGGCCCAGAAAGGTAGTAAGGACATCAATAAAATGTTCCATGTGCAGTCACAAGAGCACCATGCGATAAAGACTGACACGGAAGAGAAGAAATTGTTCAATAAAGTGTTTTTTTTTTTTTCAGGCCTCCCGAGTTCGAGTCCCGGCTTGTGGACCTTTCCCGATCCCACCCCCTCTCCTCTCCCACTTCGTTTCCTGTCACTGCTATACTGTCCTATCCAAAATAAATGCGAAAAGGCCAAAAATAAATCTTAAAAAAAAAAAGAGTTTTTTTTTTTTTTCATTGTGTACAAAAAGTATTCTCGTAGCTTCATAAAATTATGGTTGAACACTGACGTCACATGGACTATTTCGACAATGTTCTTATTACCTTTCGGGGCCTTGAACGTCGTAGTTGTGTTGCTGTCTATGCAGGGTCAGAAAGCTCTCGGATTTCATCAAAAATATCTTAAATTGTGTACTGAAGATGAATGAAGGTCTCATGGGTTTGGAACGACATGAAAGTGCATAATTAATGACAGAATTTTCATTTTTGGGTGAACTATCCCTTTAACATATGAATTATGAATCAGTAAGTTAATAATTGGGATGTTTGCTCACCTGTATCTGTGGATAAATACTCCTTTAAAAATGGCATTCATCATGTTCTCAATCTCATCCTGGTTTTCCTGGAGCTGATAATTGCAAAAGAACATGTTTGAATCAGGTTTGAGACTATATGTGTGTGTGTGTGTGTGCGCGCATGTTTTTGTGACATATCAGGACATAAATTTGTATAATGACACTGTATGACATAGGTATTACAAGGAGAAGGTGAATTATGAGGATATTCCCCTATAATTCAAAAGGCTTATAAATCATACAGAATTAATTTTTTTGAGAAAGTAAAAACGCACAGTTTCCTAGGTTTAGGTGTAGGGCGATAGAAAATATGGTTTGTACAGTATAAAAACAATAGAAGTCTAGGAAAAGTCCCCACAGTTTACGAAAACAAACCTGTGTGTGTGTGTGTGTGTGTGTGTGTGTGTGTGTGTGTGCGCATGTTTGTCACCTCCTTCCGTTTTTGCAGCAGGAGCTCCAGGCGTTCATTGGCTCGTTTCCCGATGCTCTTGTTGCGTTCAGTCTCGTATTGTCTTTGTGTGTTGTCCAAATTGATGCTCAAATTCAGAGCAACATTCACCAAAGCGGTCATCAGTTTCATGGCTGAAATACAGTGAAAAATGTATAGATTCAATCCTTTATCAATAAGAACACACTTGACTGAAAACAGCAAAAAAAAAAAAAATTCATGACACAACAGTATGTCTATAGGCGCTTTCGCACCGCATAGTTCTATGAACTTAGTTCTGGGACCTAGCCATCATGGTGGTTCCTAGAGAACTGATTTCCCCCTCGGACCATTTTCCTGGTGGCATCAAGAACTCTAAAGCAGCCGTCATCGACGTCTTTATTCGTGGCATCAACAACACGTGAATGGAAGACGCCGTGATCAGAGACATTTTTGTTGTGGGTTTCATGATAACAGAGATGGAATGTAAACGCATAGTTTACACCAGGGGTGAACAACCCTGTTCCTGGAGATTTACCTTCCTGCAGAGTTTAGTTTCAACCCTGATCAAACACACCTGTCTGTAATTATCAAGTGTTCCTTCAGATCCTAATTAGTTGGTTCAGGTGTGTTTGATCAGGGTTGGAGCTGAACTCTGCAGGAAGGTAGATCTCCAGGAACAGAGTTGAGCACCCCTGGTTTACACAATACACAACGATGCAGATAACAGGCAGCTAAATGCAGTTATTAACACGGTTTTCCATGTTTGTGGAGTAAATATTTTTTACACAGCTTTTTAGCCAGTAGTTTTGTATGCATTTGGCCAATCAACGTACACTTAAGTCACTGGTAGTTCCTACAGAACTGTTTTAGACCCTACACTGAAGTTCCTAGAACTAAAACCGTTCATAGTTCCTGCTGTGCGAACATGCCAAAAAGCGGGAACTTCTGCCAATAGTTCTAGGAACTATGAAAAGGTTTCTCTGGTGCAAAAGCCCCCTATGCTGCAGAAGTATTGCAGTAGTATGCATTCTAATCATTGCACAATAACTAGCCCAAAATCACCCACCTGCCAGGGTGCTTGTGTGTCTGAACGCTCTGACCTGTGAGTCTGACAGGCCGGTGAGAAGAGAGATGACTGTGTCCATCATGTACTCATCATAGATGATGCTATACTGGCACTGTCGGACCAGGACCGCAATGAACTCACACAAGCTTAATTTAAACTTCTTCCACATCGGGCCTGCCATCGCCAATGGGTAATCGCCACTGTCCTGAACACACACGCGCACAAACACACACACTCGTTACATATACATTTACACTATCTAATCTCATCCATCCCAGCACAAACACTGTTTTACATATCATAAATTCTTTCCATGGAAATGTCTGGTATAAACACATCAACAAACCTCATCAAACTCTTCCGTCATTTTCCTGATGATTTCAGAATTCTGCATATGCCGAAACATCTCAGAGCTCACCGCACCTATAACAAACACACATATACACTAAGACAAAACATACGCTTATTTGCACCTAGAGAACTCACAAATGCATACACACATACACACACACACACACCTTTACAGCCAGAGCAGTGGATAAAGAAGTTGATGAGTTCTAGCAGGGCAGTGTCTCTGTCCGCCTTATAGGACTCAATCCAGTCATCAACCACTGACTGCAGAGAGAGAGAGAACATACACACACACATTTGCTCAGTTGAACCTTCTTTCATACACACACAGCCTACACAGAAAGCATACACTGCAGTTAGACCTGGATATAATAACCAAGCACACAAACCACTGATGACACATCCGAGCATTTTTAAAAACAGAGAGCGTGTGTGTAGGTGAATGAATACAGTGTGACAGATCAGCGTTTATCTGGAGTTGTTTGTGTGCATGCTGGTACCTGTGTGGCACTCTTGCCCAATTTGACAATCTCAAACAAACTGAGATTCTCCATGTCATTCTCCTGATGGTGGCCATTTACCCGACCTCTCACCTCTGACCCCTTCAACTTCTCTCCAAGGGTCTTTTTCCCCTTCTAAACATAAATAGCAAAAAAACACAACAAGAAAAATTGTATTAAACAAGCTAGTACCTATTCTAGGGCTTCACAACTCAAATTGTAATTTAAAAATTTCCATTATAATTTAAAATGAGAAACCCCAGGTTTGGCATTTTATGATCTTATGTATCAAAATGATGATGATAATAATAATAATAATAATAACTGTTATAACAATAGTAATGTTATTATTATTATTACTAATATAAAGACAAAATAAGGAATATTATTATTGTAATCCAAGGTGTATATGACTTTCTTCTTTCAGATGAATACAATCAGAATTATATTAAAATATGTCCTGGCTCATCCAAGCACTTTAATGGCAGTGAATGGGTGTTTAGATTTTGAAATCCAATAAAGACTTCTAAAGAAAAATGTCAGAGGATTTTCGATATAAGCCAAGAGGAGACTGGTTTTCCTTTGCTGTAAACAAAACTTAGTTCTTGCGAGACTAGCATATTCTCAAAATCTCAACACCCATTCACTGCCATTTTAAAGTTAGGAAGACCCAGGACATTTTTTAATACAACTCTGATTGTTTTTGTCTGAAAGAAGGAAATCATATATCCCTAGCATGGCTTGAGGGTAAGTAAATCATGAGGTAATTTTCATTTTTTGGTGAACTATCCCTTTAAGAGCAATAATATAATGATAATATTAATTATTTTTATTTTAGAGTATAACCGTTTTAATTTCTTTATTTTTGAACATTAAAACATTAAGCTTTTATTTTGGTGGAAAACCGCAAGGAACCCTTAAATTTTCTCTTTTGTTGAAAACAGCTGGTTTAAAGACAGTTGTTGCATATTGAGCTCCCAAATGCACATTATAAGCAACCCAAATTGAAAGTTCATGCAGAGATGAGTTCGTGAATAGCAGTACTTTCTGCAAACCACCCAGAGACTCTCATAAGCTGCAGAATTGTTTAAAAAAAAAATAAATAAATAAAAATAAAAAACAACGCTGCGCACATTTATTTAATTACTTAATTAATTAAATCCCACTAAACAAATACTGCAGTTTGTTTTTTATACGATTAATCAAGCAGTGGTTTAACAGTGTATTCGAAAGCTGACTGGATGATAAAAAAAAAAAAGAACTGAATGCCTTTCTGCAAGGTCACTGGCTGATAGGCACCTTCCCTTTCCCAGGTTTGCCATTCCGACCCTCAAGATCTTCAAGATCGGTGTCTGAGAGCCGAGAGTATCCTTCCCTAAGCAAACAAAATGCACCAGTGATTAGAGCAGTGTGTATGTGGACTGTGGAGTATTTCAGGTGTATGTATTTTACAGGTGCTTTCATTTAGTGTTGGTGTTTACAGAGCTCTAACAAGAGGTCAGATCAAATGTGCTCTGTGTGCACATAGGGCTGAAATACCCAAGATATAATTTAATGAGCTGTTTTGCTACAACCATGAACACTGTGTTGTTTTAGGTAACACGAGTACACAGTAAGCAAGTTGTCTATGATGCCCATAAATGCTGTCTAGGCAGCTCACTAGGTTTTTGAGACATAGATAGTGTCTGGGTAGAGAAGGAGAGAGTTAGTTTGTGTCTGGCACTTACTGGTAGAAGTCTGTTTGAAGGTCCTGAGCTGCTATCATTTTGTCAACATCTTCTATTTCTTCTGGAGTTTATAAGTGTCCCCACACTGCAGTAGACAGACAGACCCACACAACTGAAAAACACACGCTGCAGCATTAAAAAACATATTTGCACATAATAACAACAACAACCACCACCACATATAACAACCATAAGAACTCATGAGGCAGTTACTGAATGAGATTATTCAAACGCGCGTTGTGTGAAGGACGTGTGAACATTTGTATGACTTTAATAATAAATATCAAACATCTGCTGTCAAAATCATTACTGCACGCAAAATACAACCATAAAACATTATATAAACTACATTTATCACATAAAATCTCTATGCGTTCGTGTAATGTGTGAAATTTTATTAATTATGTTTTTAATGTTGAGTTTGATTTCCGTAAACACGGGCTAGCATGCTAACATGCTAACGGGCCTCCAGCTCCTCTAAGTCATTAAAACCGCCCCAAACCCTCCAAAACAATGTAAAACTCACTGCAAAACCCCCATTAAAACTTTACATTTCTTCATACGACGCACATGATATTGTTTCATTAATTCTCACTATTCAAACTAATGGCTCAAACTGTCTGACATATGAACGACTCTGGGAAATGAATCTCCCAAACGAACTCACAGGAAAATGTCTTTTATTTATTTTATTTTTTTCTAAAATCACGGATATTTATGAAAATCGGCCGCCATTTCCTTCCTCACCTCCCTCAGCGTGAGTCCAGCAGCATCAAACCCGCCCAGAGCTGCTGCAGCTGCCGCCGAACTGTACCGAACCGGACCGGAGCTCCGCGGCTAAGACATTAAAACATGCTCCAAGTAGAACTGGCTCAGTTCTGTTTGTGTTTCGGAGCTGGAAGAGGCAGTTTGGTGCTGTGGGCGGACAGGAGTAAAAATACAGCCTCGAGAAACCCAAAACACACTTATTACGCGTCCACACACACCCACATAGCATCCACACACAAACACACCCACACATACATGCATATCATGGGACTGCCACGGCTAATTTCTGAACGATTGTTTTTGTTTATTATGGTTGCATTTGTAGTTCTAAATCACTGCTTATTTACAAACAAATAAATGAGAAAGATGAATTCATGTCAGCCAGATTTGAGGACATCAAAACGGTTTTATTTTGTCAGCCATTTCAAATTAAATGGAGGAGTAACAAGAATAGATCAGACTTTGACATGGGAAATGGGACAGTTCTAACAGAAAAGGCCAAGGGTTAAACTTCTAGCTCTCCAGACAGAGGCCGAGATGGAGGGATTCAACAATAACAAAGTACAGAAAACAAGGTTTGACAGATAAATAAGGAGAAATAGCCTGACTGTGTGCCCAATTTGGAAAATCCAGCTTTGAAATGAGAGCGATAAACAATAATTGCAAGTGGACTTAGTTATGTTTCAACACACCTGAAATGTGCAAGAGAATGCAAGAAGTGTCAAAACTCTGAAATGACAGTGGACAGAGAAGGAAAAAAGGATTTGTATTTAGATAGAAAATGAGTGGTATCAAAATATATCTCAGTCAGAAAAAAAAAAAAAAACTTTGAACAGTTCACAGGTATAGAGCTTAATGTCAAAAAACATAAAACCTTTAAAATGTCTCAAACGTTGTCAAACTAGTAAATCAAGCACAGATATAAAAACAAACAGAAAAACAGTAACAGGATGTTTGGTTTGTTTAGGCAAATAATACATGTATGTTGAAATGTATGATAAAAACAGTTTACACTGAGGAATGGTGATATAGTTTATAAAAACAAAACTATGCAATATATATATGACTCTGGTGTCCTAGACCCGTTCATCTGTGCATGAGCACAAACATGTACAAACATTTATAAAAAAAAAAATCCTCCCTTTCATGTCAATGGTATACAGAAAAAAATATTTCCCATACATATGTAAACATAAACGCATCCCACATTATATTTTGTAGTTTACACAGATCCCATCTTTATTCCTGAAGGTCTTAAAAGACCGTTACCACTCTTACCCTCAGAAAAAAGTTGGGTGACTCACACTAAACAAAACTGCATCAGCTTTTGTTTAATGGACTCCAAACAAACAATTTAGCAAACACCAAGCAACTAAAAATTTGACATTTACCAATTGCATCCAAAAAACACTTTCAAGTAAAGTGGCAGTTTTTGAGCAAAAAAATATATATTTGACATAGATATGCTTCAAGGTACCTTTATAAGTAAAAAGAAATAATTATAAAATAGTATAACAGTAATGCATAAATCTTTTCTGCCATTAAATAAATCTAGTCCTCACAGTACTTACTTACACAGAAAGTAATGACCATATACATCCAGCAGAGGGCAGAATGGTGTTTCTACTGAGATCAGCAGGATTGGCAGTGACTTTACATGTGGATGAATCCCAATTGGCAGACTTTTTCATGTCTAGTGTATGGAGTGTGACAGGACCACAATAAAATTGCATTATGATTCAATACTATGATTTGGAGGGATAGTAATATACAAAGCATAGTACACCAATTGGGAATGAGCTTAGGTGAGTGTTGCATGTACATCATTTAGCCCCATATAACCTCTCAATGTCCTTTATATAATGATTTTTCAGCTCTTTTCTCTTCAGTTTGAAGGCATCCGTCACCAGGCCTGTTTCTGGAGTCCAAGCCTCAGAACTTAAACGGATCTTCTGTGGAACCTCAAACCTTTCCAGTTTATCTACAATACCACACACACACAAATGTTTAATAGTATATACACATAGACACAAACAAAATTATAAATGCCTTTGCCATTTTATCACAGTATCAAACACAAATCTCTGCAGTTTACAATAGTCACCAGAACAGATAGTTCTGTACCCAACTCAGGTTGTATATAAAGCTAGCATAGGTGAAAAACTAGAAAAAAAAAACACTGAAAGCATTACACACTTCCGCTTCAAAAACACAAAACAGCAGACCTTTGTAGCACACTTAATTATCCAAATATAATATATATATTATAGCAGTGTTTCCCAACCCTGTTCCTGGAGGCACACCAACAGTGCACATTTTGGATGTCTCCCTTATCTGACGAATATATTTCTGTTCCTCGAGTCTCTACTAACGAGATGATGAGTTGATTCAGGTGTGTTTGATCAGGAAAAGTTGGAAAATGTGTAGTGTTGGTGTGCCTCCAGGAACAGGGTTGGGAAACACTGTATTATAGTATAACATTAAAAATGTGCTTACTTGTGACTGCAATCTCTTTGATGACTTTTAATACTTCCTCCTCCATCTTGGAGTGGTTACAAAGCTCTTCCCACTCGCCCTCTATTCCGTTCTTTTTTGCCATCTCAGTCAGTTGCTTCTGGTTAGGCACCACAAAGCTGATCAAGTAGTTTTGATCACTGATCGGAAACAGTACAAGGCCATATTAGTAATGATCTGACGACATGTGTTTGTTGGAGCCTAAGGATGTGTTTTGTGGCTTTAAGTACATATCTGTTTGCTTTAAAGCTATGTATATACAAATACAAGTTGATAAAACTGTTTAAAAGATGGGGTACACTCTAAAAATAAAGGTGCTTCGCGTTTTTTTGTCTAAATAGTTCCATAAAGAACCTTTAACATCTGAAGAACCTTACTGTTTTTTTAAAGAAGTCTCATCAAGCCTGCATTTGTTTGATCCAAAGTACAGAAAAAACTGAAAAATTGTACAATTTAAAATAACCGTTTTCTATCTGAATATATTTTAAAATGTAATTTATTCCTGTAATCAAAGCTAAATTTTCAGCATCATTACACAGTCTTCAGTGTCACATGATCCTTCAGAAATCATTCTAATATGCTGATTTGCTGTTCAAGAAACATTTATTATTATTATTATTATTATTATCATAATTAATATTTAAAATTATATATTAAGTAGCATTTCAGCATTTATCTGCTTCTGTAACGTTATACACTATACCATTCAAAACCTTAGAGTCAGTGTATATATATTTATATACATATATATTTATATAGTAGAATGCTTTAAATTGGTGATGATAAAGACATTTATAATGTTACAAAAGATTTCTAGATAAATGCTGTTTTTCTGAACGTTTTATTCATCAAAGAAACCCGAAAAAAATCTACTCAGCTGTTTTCAAAATAATAATAACAATAAATGTTTTTTTTTTTTTTTAATAAATGTCTTTTGAGCAGCAAATCAGAATATTAGAATGATTTCTGAAGGGTCAAGTTACTGGAGTAATGATGCTAAAAATTCAAATTTGAAATCACATGAATAAATTACATTTGAAAATATATTCAAATAGAAAAAAAGTTCAAAACTTATTTTAAATAGTAAAAATATTTCAAAATGTTACTGTTTTTGCTGTACTTTGGATCGAATAAATGCAGGCTTGGCAAACAGAAGAGACGTCTTAAAAATTATTAAAAACCTTTGACTGGTAGTTTATTTCAGTGATGAAATTGTAGTCATATGTACATTTAGTGTTTATCCAGGTTATAGTGACAGAATAGTGCTGTGTAAAATTGTTTTGCTGTCAACTGGGATATACGGTTCTGGTGTACCTGCTGGCATAGACGCAGATGTTGTCAATGAGGGGGCTGTTTTTCAGGGCAGCTTCTACCTTCCCCAAAGACACATATTCACCCGCCTGCAGCTTTACCAGGTCCTTCTTACGATCTGAGAACAGGAAAGTGGAGGATTGGAATGTTATGTTCAACGTAACTCAACAGAAGACGTCATCTCTGTTAGATGATTCAGACCTTACTCACCCACAATCTGCAAACAACCGTCTGGATGAACTTCTCCAACATCTCCAGTACAAAACCAGCGCTGTCCCGCCTCATCCACCCAGAAGTTGTCATTTTCTCCCTCCCCCTCACTCCCAAAGTATCCCATGGCAACATTTGGTCCACCAATCAAAATTTCCCCTCGTGGGTGTGGCTTGTCCTTACTGGTGTATCCACCTAATGATGAAAGAGAGAGGCTGGTTGAAAGTTAGGAATGTAAGATGAACCTGAGAACCCTCAGCTGCAGTTGTTATTTGCACATGTGTGTGTGTGTGAGTCTTACCCTCAGGCCAGTCTCGCAGTTGTATTTCAGAGCAAATGAGAGGAGCTCCAACTCGTCCTGTACTGTAATCAGAAACTGCAAACACACACAAACACAAGTTTGAACATGTCGGCACAGGAATACAACCGTTTTAAGAAACAGGTAGAACATCACACATTGTGTAAGTGTGCGTGCACTAACATTCAGAGATAGTTCCCGCTCCACATGTTTCTGTAAGGCCGTAACCCACAGCGATGGGGCAGAAACACACGTTCATAAATCTCTGTGTGGAAGCAGACAGTGGAGCTCCACCACTCAACATCAGACGTACGCACCCTCCCAGCAGCAAATTCACACGCTTGAAAAACAACCTGAAACACACAATAATATCATCACCTTAAACATCAAGATCTTAAATCCAGAGATTGTATAGGCAAAATTTGCAATTGCAGCACAAGGAAGCATTTTAAACATTTCACTCTTTTTTTTATTCTACACTTGCTACGAAATGATCTCAAATGTATGTATATTCAAGATTTTAGAGCAGAAAAAAGTTTTTTTCACATCACTAGACTATTTATAGATATAATAAATATGAATATTAGGTGTCAAACACTTGCTATGGAAAAAGATACATTTGTTCCAAATGTGTTAAGACTTGTTTGGCTTTTGACAGCGACTGTGGCAGTTATTATGCAAAACATACTTAATTTGAATTGTTTTCATTGTACACAGCTAGGCAGTAGTTTTTTTGACTATATAATTTTACAGCTATTTGTCTTGCTATATACATATAATGCAAATAGACAGACAGATAGATAGACATAGATAGATAGATAGATAGATAGATAGGATAAACTCGGTAAATATTCGTCACAGACACAGAGATTACGTCTGCAAGATGTCTGTTAAAGATTAAAAAAAAAAAAGCATCTGCTGTGTACAAACATCTGACAGACGTCTGTAAGATGTCAGTTTTACCTACTTTATAAATCATAAACATCTTAAAGACATCTAATGGACGTCCGTTTGACATCTTATAGGAAACGTCCTATAGACTTATTGCAGATGAGCAAACACTAAAAAATACGTCTTCCAGATGTAAATGCAGATGTCAAATAGACGTCTCCGTGATGTATGTGTGCTATCAGGGCTGACAGATAGATCGATATATAGATAGATGGATAGATGATACCCCTCATCTTTATAACTGACTCACATGTTACACACCGGAGAATCAGCTCCTCTCGACACCTTCTGCAGCTTGAAGTTGTATCCCACTTTGAACAGAGTCCTCTGAATGGCAGACATCTCTCTCAACTTCCCATTAACATTCTTGCAGATACGGTCCATGATCTCCTACACACACCCCAATAGATACATACACACAAATATTGAGTAAAAAGAGGGGAACAAAGATAAAAAAGCTGACATTTTTCATTTTTAAACTCACCGGGACTGCTGCTACCAGGGTGGGTTTCAGCACAGAGCAATCTCCCTTACCGCCGCTCTTTATTTTACTGGACTGCATAGACAAGAGCACAAGTCAAACATTCAGAAGCTTATTTAACAGAGGAAAATAGTATGTGTGATGCGTGTGTGTGTGTTACCTGGTCCGTAAGTGTGTGTGGGGAGGAGTATCCGAGCCTGCAGCCATATGATAGACAGGATATTTCTGCTGTCAGCTCCAGCACATGAGCCAATGGGAGATAAGCTATGTATGTGTCCTGAGACCTGTATATACACACAACAATGTTGTTATTGTTAACTAAACACATTCTAATTTCTTAAACTAAATTTAGAAATGTTAATAAAAATAGAAAAAGTTCAAGCAAAGTACTAAAATTATTAAAATTAAAACTAAAAAAATAAAAAATGACAACAATATAAAATATTTCATCAAAATAAGAGAGATCATACAAAATGCATGTTATTTTTTTATTTAGTACTGACCTGAATAAGATATTTCACATAAAGGACGTTTATATATAGTCCACAAGAAACACATAATAGCTGAATTGATAAAAATGACCCCGTTCAAAAGTTTACACACACACCTTATTTTTTTCTATAGATGTATTTTTGGCATTTTTGCCTTTGTTACGATAGGACAGATCAAAACTGACAGGAAGCAAAGAGGGAGAGAGATGGGGGTGGGATCGGGAAAGGTCCTCAAGTCAGGACCTGAACCCAGGATGCCCACAGCACAACGTCGCCCACAGGCTACTGGCGCTGACAAAACGTTTGATTTCTAATACTGTGTTGTTACCTGAATGATCTACAGCTGTGTTTTTTTGTTTGTTTGTTTTTTTGTTTAATGATAGTTGTTCATGAGTCTCTTGTTTGTCTTGACAGTTAAACTGTCCGCTGTTTTTCAGAAAAATCCTTCAGGTCCCACAGATTCTGTGGTTTCTTACCATTTTTGTGTATTTGAACCCTTTTGAACCTGACTGTATGATTTTGAGATCTATCTTTTCACAATGAGGACAACTGAGGGACTCATATGCAAGTATTACAGAAGGTTCAAATGCTCACTGATACTCAAGAAGATAAAATGATGCGTTAGGACCCGGGGGTGAAAACGTTTCGAATTTGAAGATCAAGGTAAATTTTACTTATATTGTCTTCTGGGAAACATGTTAAGTATCTTCTGTAGCTTCTGAAGGGCAGTACTAAATGAAAAAATGATATTTAGGCAAAATAAGAAAAATGTACACATCTTGATTATGTATGTATACATCTATTATAATGTATACATCTGTTTAAAAGTTTACACCCCTGGCTCTTAATGCGTTGTTTTTCCTTCTGAAGCATCAGTGAGCGTTTGAACCTTCTGTAATAGTCCATCAGTTGTCCTAAGTGTGAAGAGATGGATCTCAAAATTAGACAGTCATTGTTGGAAAGGGTTCAAATACACAAAAATGCAAAAAAAACAAAGAATTTATGGGACCTGGATTATTTCTCTGAAGAACAGCAGGCAGTTTAACTGTTCAGGACAAACAAGGGACTCAGGAACTATCAGCTATCACTAAACAACAACAAAAAACACAGCTGTGGATCATTTAGGTAACAACACAGTATTAAGAATCAAGCATATGTAAACTCTTGAACAGGGTCATTTTAATAAATTTTAAACTTTTACTTTCTATTCTGGACTATATGTAAACATCTCTTTTGTGAAGTATCTTACTTAGATCAGTACTAAATAAAAAATAGCATGTATTTTTTATGATCCCTCTTATGTTTGTAAAATAATTAACATTTTGCTGATTCTACAAGGTGTATGTAAACTTTTGACCTCAACTGTACTTCACCACCTCATTCAAGTTTTACACTACTGATGAATTTTGGCATAACCAGACGTGACATTATTTAAGCAGGAACTCATTTGTTTGTCCGTAGTATATGGAAAAACATGCAAATTAGTGAACTGGTGTTGGTGTTACTGTTGCTCACCCCAGACCTGGGATCCGCTGGCACTGACCAGCCATTCCTGCAATCAGATTACTGTGTTGCATCTTCACTCCTTTAGGCTTCCCTGTAGACCCACTGGTATACATCACCACTGCGAGATCAGACGCAGTCGGCCTGTCATACTCTTTATTTACTGAGAGAGAAACACAAAGAGAGAGGGACAGTGTGTGTGCATCATCTTGTGAATCATTTCAGTTTGGTTGTATAAATAATGGTTTTGCATGTTACTCACAGTTCTCTGGCTTTGTCCCGAGTGCCATTACTTCCTGGATGCTGTGCATGGTAAGAGACTGTGGGTAATCAGCATGACATACTTCACCGCTGCCTGCATAGATAACATGCTGCAACCTCGAAACTGCACTCACAACGTTCTGAGATGGAGAAAAAGAGTAATACTTTTAGGCAGGCCATACAGATAAGCACAGTCATACTTGCATGTCTGTGGCTTTGTGTACCTTTAATTTGGTCTGCAGCAGTTCTGTGCTGGTGATGAGATGAGTGGCTCCGCATTGATTCAGACCATAAGCTACAGCATCTTCACCCAGAGTTGCATAGAGTGTTACCACTGCACACACAAACATGCAGTTGCACTCACAAGTTTACATAACATTTGCAGAATCAGCAAGACTTGCATATAGTTAAAAAATAAATTAAGCTGTTTGACATAACAGACAGAACTAAATTGGAAGAAAAATAAAGTTTTGTAAATGTACATAATGGCAGGTATTATTTTCCAAGCTGGCAGGTATTATTTGCCAGTGATGGCCTGGCATGGATATTGCTTTTATACAGTTAAAAAAGCAAGAAGTTATTACTATTTGACATATATTTTAGGTCAAATGTTGCCTTAGTCGCTTTGCCTGCTTTTGTGCTAGTAATGAAAATAGTTCCAAACAAAGTCAAAGCACAAGTGACTTGCTGGCATGTAGTAAAATAGAGCAATTCTAGAAATGTATATTTAAAATTCTTTCTGAAGCATATTTTATTAATCTTGGAACCTCGTCCTTGTGTAGGACTTTTAGGAATGGAGAATATCAAACACACGCCATCTTACTCTGTATTGTGCTTTCAAAAAGACTTGTTTAGATATGGTTGGACTCTGACCAGACAACTGGGAAATATGTCATATTTAAATGATCAATTTTATTAAGATCTAAAAACAAATAAGATTACATCTTACTAGAAGATGGATTCAGGGTGCATGCCTCCTATATTCACCGTGTTTGTTTATTTCTTTATTTACGTTCTTGTTGTTCACCAAGAGAAGTGACTATTTTTACTTTGTTTACTTTGTTGCTCATGTATGCTTTCTGTGCAGTGTTGAAGAAGCCTTCTACAATTATTGTGTGTAAAAAAAGGTTAAACCTGTGCAAAGCAATATTAAATGTGTTTCTGTGTTAAGAATGTATGGAGTTTGTCACACCACAGAAAAATGTGTTATTAACCACCCAGCTAGATTTGAATGATTAAAAAACCCGCCAAGTAAATTTATCACAATCTTGAAAAAATAAGCAGTATTCTCTGCTCACAAACGCTGGGGGCGTATAATGACAGTAATGACAGTAACTCGCGACTGAATAGGCGAACCACTGATGCTAATACGCTAATACGCATTATAATGTTGGGGAAGGAGCCGTGTTCAGTGGCTCAGTGCATCATCGAGACGTAATTTTAGGCCTCCCAAAAAATCATGAATGCAAAAATGGTGGTTTTAGCGGTCTAACTCTACAATTCAGTACTACATAGTTCACAGTCCTTGTAACACGTTTTCAGCAATACATTCTTAATTTTTATAATGTGTTTAGAAATAATTCTCTGAATTGCCTTTACATGGACTTTAACTGTATTTGTGACCCTGGACCACAAAACCAGTCGTAAGTAGCACAGGTATATTTGTAACAATAGTTAATAATACATTGTATTGGTCAAAAGTACAGATTTTTCTTTTATGCCAAAAATCATAAGGATATTATGTAAAGATAAAAGTACGGTAAGCCTACCGTAAATACATGAAAATATAATTTTTGGTTAGTAATGTGCCTTGCTAAGAACTTGATTTGGACAACTTTAAAGGCAATTTTATTGATTTTTATTTTTTATTTTATTTTATTTTTTGCACCCTCAGATTCCAGATTTTCAAATAGTTGTATCTCGGCCAAATATTGTCCTAACAAACCATACATCAATTGAAAGCTTATTTATTCAGCTTTCAGATGAAGTATAAATCTCAGTTTCAAAATATTGACCCATATAACCCATATGTGATCAAATAACTCACTGATAAAGACAGCGGTCATCTCCGCCACCTACTGTGTTTAGCGTTGTGACCTGCAGAAAGTTTGATTCACTGAAAAATCCCCACCACTAATATCCACTTTATTTTCCATTACAAAAATAAGATAAGAAAAAAAAAAGTAACAGAAATTTGAGCAACACAAAGTGGAGGAATTCCTGAATGAGTCAGTATTGTTAAAACAAATGGGCTGAATGAATGATTCATTAGATAAAAACAGTCATTTGTTTAATTCCAGAGTGAATTAGTGTTTTTGAATGAATCGGTTCAGTTAGCAATCGAATAACTCACTGATAAAGACAGCGGTCATCTCCGCCACCTACTGTGTTTAGCGTTGTGACCTGCAGAAAGTTTGATTCACTGAAAAATCCCCACCACTAATATCCACCTTATTTTCCAATGCAAAAATAATAAAAAATAAAAACGGAAGAGAGATGTGGGGTGTGCAGTAGATCATTATCATTTAAAGAAACATGCACCGAAAAGGGGTCGCTGTAAGCAGAGTTGTTTTTGACAAGGTAAAAAGGGTGTTGTTTTACACGACCATTGAGGAATTTTAACCAAAGACCCTAAAGAATCATACCAGCTTGTGGAAAATGTGCATCTGATATCCCCTTTAAACATGTTTACAGTAAAAATAGTGTGATGGTATTACATGGGAAGTTGCGTCGGAAGCAGGCCTGTGCTGTGATCATCCATTCTGCCCGTGTCTCACAAAAGATGGCAACTGTATTACGTGGCTGTTGGCCCAAAGCTGCCAGACCGCTGCCAAAAGATTCCACTGCTTGGCTGACCTCTTCATAGGTCATCCAGCTGTAGTCCCCCAGGACCAACTACAAACAAAAACACACAAGTTTCTATATCAAATGTCACTTATGGTAGAACTGATACTGATACAGAATGAATTGAATCAGTGAATGAATTTACCTTTTTAAAGACCTTCCCATTGGGTTGTTTTTCTTCTGCTTCACTAAGGACCTCTCTGGTGCCCAGACAGGATGCCTTACTGAATTTCTTCACTGCATATAGAAAAAGTTTGTCTAGTGTGTCCACGCCCTCAAAGTCCTGTGTAACGAGAGCATCTACGCATTCTGTCGCTCGATACGGCCCTTCTGGACGTCCACTTATACTCCGCGCTCTCTCACACTGGGGCATCATGACCTGTACAAGACATACACAAACCAGCATACAGTTCAGTTTAAAAATTTACATACACTTTGCAGAATCTGCAAATGTTAATTATTTTACCAAATCAAGAGGGATCTCACAAAATGTATGCTATTTTTTTTATTTAGTACTCACCTGAATAAGATATTTAACATCAAATACATTTACATATAGTCCACAGGAGAAAATAATAGTTGTTAGTGATAGTTGTTCGTGAGCCTCTTGTTGTCCTGAACCGTTAAACTGCCCGCTGTTCTTCAGAAAAATTCTTCAGGTCATGCAAATTCTTTGGCTTTTCAGCATTTTTGTGTATTTGATCCCTTTCCAACAATGTCTGTATGATTTTGAGATCCATCTTTTTACACTGAGGACAACTGAGGGATATTCATATTCAACTATTACAGAAGGTTCAAACACTCACTGATGCTCCAGAAGGAAACATGATGCATTAAGAGCCAGGGATGAAAACTTTTTAAATTTGAAGATCAGGGTAAATTTAAATTATTTTGTCTTCTGGGAAACATCTAAGTATCTTAAATAGCTCTAAAAGGCAGTACTAAATTCTAGGCAGAATAAGAAAAATGTACACATCTTCATTCTGTTCAAAAGGTTACACCCCCGGCTCTTAATGCATCATTTTTACTTCTGGTGCATCAGTGAGAATTTAATAAATAAATAAAATTACAATAACAAATAACATGCATTTTGTATGATCCCTCTTATTTTGGTAAAATAATTAACATTTTGCAGATTCTTCGAGGTGTATGTAAACTTTTGACCTCATCTGTATTTCCATATGAATCAACTTACAAGAGTGCTGAAATAGTAACGACATGATCGACAAATTCAATACATTCTTTGTATCGTACACTCAGAATTAAACGCCTCTTGGAGACTCAGAACAAGACACAGCAAAACAGGCATCCAATACACATGACTGATAAGATGTGGTTATCAAATGTAGATAGAGCAGAGGGAGGAAATTTAGATGTGCATGTGACTGAATGGCTGATTTAGGAACTACTTTACCACTGACGTCTAAGAAACCCTGAGGAAACATCAAGAAACATCCGTGTTTGTGGTCGACCATAGACAGTGAGCTAACAGACTAAATATTTATTCTGTGCAACACACACATGCACCCACACATAAGAGATCAAACTCAAGTGGATGTGTAGGCTGTTTCCCTGGCATAATTATGAAAACCTTTCTATTATGTTACATTATGCAATAATAGAGCAGTTTATTCTTGCTTACAGATGGTAACCTTATAGCCAAGACTGAAAAAACAAACACAAAAACCAGTTTCAGAAGCATCACTTGCACGATCTGCTGGCTGCAAAAGAACAGATCATATCAACATACGCCAATACCCATGCTGCACCAGCTTAAGTTACAGCAGCCCTGTGCAGGGAGGCCCTGTTTCCAAACTGATGACTTCACAGTTTGGAAGGATTTGAACGGCGTATTCAGGAAGTCAGATGACCTTCTTAAACATCTGGAAAAACTGTCCAACTGTCAAACAAATACATCCTGTATATCATGATAATACTTTTATCTGGCATGATATGTAGCCCTTGTGCATATCATGCAAAAAATTGATTAAAAGAGAAAGTAAAGAAATAATCAAATATTGAGCAGCAGTTTTAAATATTTATAATGTTTCTTGAGCACCAAATCAGCATATGTGACCCTGGACCACAAAATAATAAGGGTAAATTTTTTGAAATTGAGTATGATTTGTTACAATATTTGGCTGAGATACAGCTATTTGAAAATCTGGAATCTGAGGGTGCAAAAAAAATCTAAATACTGAGAAAATGGCCTTTAAATTTGTCCAAATGAAGTTCTTAGCAATGCATATTACTAATCAAAAATGAAGCTTTGATATATTTATGGTAGGAAATGTACAAAATATCTTCATGGAACATAATCTTTCCTTAATATCCTAATGATTTTTGGTATAAAAGAAAAATCGATCATTTTGACCAATACAATGTATCGTTGGCTATTGCTACAAATATACCCGTGCTGCTTATGACTGGTTTTGTGGTCTAGGGTCACATATTAGAATGATTCAGCTTTCCCATCACAAGAATAAACTATATTTTTAAATGTATTGAAGTAGAAAAGTCAGAGCACTGCAGTGTATATTGCTTATATATATATAAAATGGCTTTCACAACAATAGGGTTTGACTTGTTAGCATTAATTAGTTAACATAAACTAGCAATGAACATGAAATGTCTACAGCAAATATTTATCTGAATGTTCTAACATTGTTCTAACAATGTTTTAACATTTATACATCTTTAAAATCAAATGTTACTTTTGTTTGCACTAGTTATTGCACTGTTAAAAAACATGGAGAATAACTCTATTTTCAACATTAACAGAGTAATAAATACTGTAAAAATATATATATGTATATACATAAAACGTTTCATTTTTTTTAATAAACATAATACTTTATATTACTTTTGAACTAATCAAAAAGGGATTTAAGCTAAAAAGGGTTTACAATCTTAATATACCCACAACATTTAGTACAATCTGAAAAAAGAAAATAACACTTTACAATAAGGTTCATTAGTTAACTACTTCAGTTAACCTGAACTAAGAATGAACAATATTTCTACAGCATTTATTAATCTTAGTTAATTTTAATTTCATCATTTACTAAGGCATTAGTAAAATCAAAATTTGTTTTTGTTAACAATATTAATGCACCGTGAATTAACATGAACTAACAATGACCAACTGTATTTTCATTAACTAACATTAACATTGATTAATAAAAACTGTAATAAATGTGCAGTTCATTGTTTCTTCATGTTAGTCTTCATGTTAGCTAATACATTAACTCACACTAACTAATGGAACCTTTTTTTAAAGTGTTACCAAGAAATTAAAAAAAAAAAAAAAAGTAATCTCCCATCAAACCCTTAAAAGGAAGTATGACCACACAGATCCACATATTCATATAAATTCTCACACACAGAAGAAATCTTTATCTACATTAATATCTATAATTGTGTTACATGAGTGTAAACATCTCATGTCTACTCCCTCTCTGAACACATCAAAAACATCACCACTGCAGGCTGACAGTATAACATACCATAAACAACTGAAAAAGAAAACCATCGCCATTCAAACTTGAAACCTGAGACAAAAGAATTTGAAATGTACAGGAAGCTGAAATCTTACCTACAAATAAGCACTGTGCACAGCAGTTCTTCTTTTCCAGACGGCCAACTGCAACAGGAGGTTCGGGCTTCCCTTTTCTCACTCTCTCTCTCTCCGTCTCTGTCTCTGGCTCTCTCGGCTGATTGGATGTCTTTTGTACAGTCACGGTTTCAGTAAACCTCATTTAGAGCCCACCCGCTGGCCTCAGCCAATCAGAAGACAGTTCTGAGGAAGAAGTTCTGAGGTTACGAGTTTTTAGAAGGAATATTAGGAGGTGTTTCCTTTACACACACAGTCTTGACAAACAGTTTTTCCTTTAGCTTACTTACACAATCATGCACGTCAAGAGTGCTTTCTCAAACGTTAAAGAACACTTAGTTCTATTAGTCAAACACCCACTCAGTTGCTGCGCATTCACTGTTGAGTGAAAGGCATTCCAAGAAAATGTGAATAATCACTAAAGACTAGCTGTGGGTTAGTGGTCATGGATCACACAGCTGCCAACTCAGAACAGGTCTGACCGGGAAAAGTGCCTTAGGTGTAGCGGTTCATTCACTTCGACCACAAAAATACATCACTGACTGGTGTAACTGCATGTGGTCTGCTAACACGGTCCTCACCATGCCTACCACGAGCCATTCTTTCTTTAGCTCTATAAAATGACCGTTTATTTGCTATCAGGACATCTAATCGCATCCTCACGGCTGGTTTTCTTTCCAACCAAACAGTTGAGACTACTAATTTTAGTCAAACTGTCCATACAGACCCACAGTACTGATTCTATATATGGTCCTTCACAGAAATTCAGGCCAGATAGAAGAGGATGGGTTTCCTTTTTCAGCCTTGGTTTCTCACAAGGTGTATTTGTTACATTAAGAGAGTTTTTTTTTCTGAGAAACTGTTGCCTTTTTCTTTCTCACTAGGGGGTTTAGGCGTGTTACTTTGTAGGGCTGCTTTGAGACAATCGCTATTGTTGAGAGTCCTAAATAAATAAAACTCAACTGAATGAAGAGAATAAAGCATGTTGAGAATGAAAGATCAAATTACAGATGGAAGCAGAATAGAAAGCCTTCGTGAAAGGACGCAGGTCAGGTTGAACTCTGTGAAAAAGTCAGATGTGCTCTACTGATTCAGAGCGGGTCTGCTTCAGTAATTCAATTTAAAAAAAATAAAATAAAAACTAATGACCTGACCTAAAAATGGGGAAATGTCTGAACATGTAAAGGATTGTTAATTTCATGAATGTAATCAGGACAAAAAAAGAAAAACAAAAAGAAAAAGCATGACTTTTATGACAACTGGTTTACCTACAATAGAAACAGAAGAGAAAAGGCATTCTATTTTTGCATTCTTTTTATTAGTACACTTCTTTTACAGACCAACTACTGAAGGGCAGCACAAAAAGATTAAAAAGAAAAAAGCACATATGATATTTACTAAAAAGAAACAAGTTTGAAAGACACTTTTATATCATGGCAATTATTTAACATATTTCTCCATGAACTTCTTGTGGAATTCAGAGCGCAGGGTGTCATTAACGAAGCGTTTCTCTTTTCGAGATTCATCCACTCCTTTAGCGCAGTTTTTAAACACAACATCATCGTCCCACCTGCCAAAAACAGAATGTGAGAATGTGTTTGAGTGTCATCAATAGGATATTATTGAGCTCTCTGTTTTAAAGAATTTGCATTTCAAAGACAAAGCTATTTTTATCTAGCAAAACAATCAGTTATATTCCAAAAAAAAAAAAAACCCACAATTTATATACTTCAGAATAATCCTGCAGAAGTATCGACCCAGTGTTTACAAAGTGAACGTGCAAAGAAGATCAAACGCCCTTTACAAAAAAGGGTAGAACAGTGATGTAGGACGATTCCGAAGTTGGAGAAGAGATGGGAGTTTTTCGACCTACCCTAACTGTCATGAACTGGGATACACAGAGTTCACACAGAGCTAGACAAGATGGGCGCTTTAAGTTAAAAATTATATAAATTGTTTCGCTGGATAAGACCCTTCTTCCTCGGCTGCGATCGTTTAGAGCCCTTTGAAGCTGCATTTAAAGTGCATTTTGGAAGTTCAAACTCGAAGGCACCATAGAACTCCACTATATGGAGAAAAATCCTGAAATGTTTTTCACAAAAAACAATTTCTTTATGACTAAAATAAGACAGACATGAACATCTTGGATGACAAGGGGGTGAATATATTATCTGTAAATTTTTGTTCAGGAAGTGAACTCCTCCTTTAATGCAGGGCTGGGCTTGGCCACCCCACTCACAACTGCTGCTTCTGTCTCTTTTTTTTTCTTGACAGGAAGTGTGTTTATTTGGTCACAGAATGTTTTAACAACCACATCAAACCACAGTGCCAGGCGCTACTCAAACAAGTGCGAAAAAGGTACGTGAAGAGAGAGCTTCAGTAGAACAACAGTGAACTGCAGTCAGATGAGATGTTGTCATGTCAATGAAAACCAATTTACTTGTCCTGTTAGCTGTTATTCTGTGCTTGCGGCACGCGTGCTGCAATTGCACACACAAATACGCCGGTGCACACTGTAGCCTGTATCATTTTATATTAAAGCGCAAATGAAACTACAAGCATGCGTGTCAGATCCACATCATGTTCAGCAGTAGCGGCTCTTAAAGTAATAGCAGCCAAATAACCTAGCTGCTGTGATGTCTGTTAACCAAAGAACAAAAGAGGACAGCTGTAACTTTTTTTTAGCTGTAAGGGTTCATCTATATTTATATAATTTTATTACATTTCTGTATATTTCCTACTTGCTGAAAGGCACAGGTAAGTAATTGGTTTATATGAAGATTAAGTTAGCTTAAATTAAAAGTTATTTTTTAAAGTCTAATGTTAAAATTGATAGCTCTCAATTATACTGTAATGTTGGATGGCTATTGTCAATGGTTAAATATTAGTAAATATAGAACAATTTCCCAGAGACATCAGTAATATTGGTATCAGTGACACTCGCATTTATCATACAAAAAAAAAAAAAAATTAACAAATATTAAAAATATACTGTCTGTATGTTGTTTCTACATTTTACAAATTATTGCAATATAAAAGTATATTTGAAAACTTTAATGTTAGGTGGGATTAACCACAATTAATTTCAGAAAAAAAGTGTGTGTTTAATTAGTTAATTTTTTTAAATCAGTTGACAGCACTAGTTATTATTATAATTATTACTACTATTATAGAAATTACACAAATCTTTTGGACCAAAATATTTGGATGTTACTTACCATAATTCAATTCAAACCAAGTCTTTCCATCATCTTGCATTAAAGCACATCAATGACCAGAGTTTATTTATTTGGTTCACTTTTGGTTCAATTCTTTAAAGGTTATTACACCCAAAGATGAAAATTCTGTCATTACTTACCCTCAATTTTTGAAGAAGAAACTGTTGAATAAAGTCATTATTTTTTGTTTTCTTTGCGCACTAAAAGTATTCACATAGCTTCATAAAAACACGGCTGAACCACTGATGTCACATGGACTATTTTAACAATGTATTTACTACCTTTCTGGACACTGAATGTGTCAGTTGCGTAGCTGTCTATTGAGGGTCAGAAAGCTCTCAACTTTCATCAAAAATATCTTAATTTGTGTTCCGAAGGTCTTACGGGTTTGGAATGATATGAGGGCGAGTAATGAATGGCAATTTTCATTTCAGGGTGAACTATTCCTTTAACTAGTGGAACTGAAGGTAACTTATTAGAGAAGACAGAAAACCAAATAATCTTGTGTTAACTATTTTTACCACAATTACATTACCTTCTCTTCACACTGAATGTATTCTGGGTCTGTGTTTTTTGTTGTTGTTGCTGCTGCTGCTGCTGCTGGCCTGCCAGATTGAGCAATGGATTCCCGCTCAGAATGTTCTCCATACGTATCCTCTCCTCCTCTGCTTTCTGTTCCCTTTCCTTAATTACACAGAAAAAAAACCCAAAACAAAACAAAAAAAAAACCACAGCAATGACTTACATCATAAAAAGATATCAAGTCTAAGTAAAGGAAAAATGCAGTCAGGCTGGTCATAATCCTGAAATAAACCCTGACAGGATCATTGTGAAGGGCTTTATTTTGCAATAATGATCAAGATCGGTGGTAAATAATCAGTGAGGTTCACCTTTCTCTCCTGCTCCTCAGCTCGCTCCTTTTTGATCTTCTCCAGTTCAGCCAACAGGGCGGCAGTGTCATCATCACTGTCAGAGCCAGAGTCAGAGTCTTCTTCATCCTAAAACATACACAGACACATACTTCTAACTGTCATTAAAAAAAGAAATAAAGAATCAACCTGCATACTTAAGTATCTATAAGAATGTGTATGTACATCAGTGAGGGGATCATCAGCATCCAGGTTGGCAGCAGGAATCTGATCCAAACGTGGCCGCTTGGAGGAGGATGATGAGGATGAAGATGATGAGGAAGTTGTGTGTTCTAATAGAAAAAAAAAAAAAAAAACTGTCAATGAACAGATTTTGACATAAAGGCAAAAACATTTACATAAAATACTGCCTCCTCACCTCTTGCTCCTCTGTCTCTGCTCTTAACGGCAACTCTCTCTCTCTCCTCCAGCTCACGTCTGAAATCACGAGCTCTCACCTCCTCTGGGGCATCCTGAGTGGGCTGCCTGCAGGGACACACACATATCAGGACGAGTTTTAACGAGACAGTTCAACCAAAAATGAAAATTCCGTAATTAATTACTCACCCTCATGTCGTTCCAAATCTGTAAGACCTTTGTTCATCTTCGGAACACAAATTAAGATATTTTTGATGAAATCCGAAGGCTTTCTGACCCTGCATAGACAGCAATTCAACTGACACGTGGTACTCTCGTGAACGCGCGTCAAAGACTGACACGAAAGAGAAGAAATTGTTGAAAGGTGTTGTTTTTGTTTTCTTTGCTCAAAAAAGTATTCTTGTAGCTCCATAACATTACGGTTGAACCAGTGATGTCAAATGGACCATTTTAACAATGTCCTTACTACCTTTCTGGAGCTTGAACATGTCAGTTGCATTGCTGTCTATGCAGGGTCAGAAAGCTCTGGGATTTCATCAAAAAAATCTTAATTTGTGTTCCAAAGATGAACAAAGACTTTCTCTATCACACAATCAGACCTTCACACCTTAAATAAATAGTTCATCCAAAAATGAAAAACTGAAAATTTGGTCACTCTCAAGCCATCCAGAATATAGATTAGTTTGTTGTTAATCATCAGAACAGATTTGGAGAAAATTTACATCACTACATCACTTTCACCAATGGATTCTCTGCAGTGAATGGGTGCCGCCAAAATGAGAGTTCAAACAGCTGATAAAAACATCACAGTAATCCACAGTCAATCAGTAAACATCTTGTGAAGCAAAAAGATGGGCAGGGAATTATGGAAAAGCTGGGAATGGACATTCTCAGTAGAAGATGTGTGAATATTATGGATCGAGGACTCGTATTTTAGTTGGAAGCTAAAAATGTCTTAATAGATTTGTTTCTTACAAACACACAGCTTTTCACTTCACAGGATGTTAACTAATGAAATAGAGTCGTGTGCATTACTTGGATTATTGTGATGTTTTTTAATCAGCTGTTTGGACTCTCACTCTAGTGGCACCCATTCACTGCAAAAGATCCACTGGTGAGCAAGTGATATAATGCTAAATTTCTCCAAATGTTCCAATAAATACATCTTAAATGGCCTGAGAGTGAGTAACTTGTAAGCAAATTTTCATTTTTGGGTGAACTATTCTTTTAAGTGCAAAGGTATTATACAAATCCTGTCTTAATAATTGATTATTTTGTAAAGAACAGCATCTTCACCTGTATTTGATCTTGGTGTGTCCCGGTAGGTCTCTGCTGGAGTACTGTTTAGACAAAGCACTCAGATCACCTTCTCCTTTGCCCCGTCCTCCTCTTGCGGGCTCAAACGTTGGCCTTGCTGCTGTGGTCATCTTCGGTTACCTGAAACAAAAGCACTGTAACACACAAATGCCTTATGCTGATATAGCAAAGGTTTAGGGATGTTTCACTTGTTATGGAAATTTCACATAAATACATGACATATGTTTCGATCACAGCTGTAAAACTCTATTGTTCTGTTTGGACAGAGTTCTGCTATTAATTTTTTAAAAGTAAAAAGGGAGACTATTATCTGTTTGTTTATTGACTCTTTGTTCATCTTAATTTTGGTATTAGGATGTTTACGTGGAAAGATAATGTTTGTAATCCTGAATTTACCAATTGTGGCCATGCATTGATATGCTATTTTAAAAAGTATAATGTAAATTATCCATTTGTTTCTGTTGCTGGGTAAATATTTAATTCTTCATAAGTGGCCGAGTGATTCAAAAGCCAATTTTGCGCGTTTACAGACGTTTTAATTATTTAGTCCAACAAACAAGGAGCCTGGGAATCTTTGTTTAATAAATGTGACAGGAAACATGTGTTATGCCTTTTAATCCCTACAATGCTGGCTGTTTGTATTGTTACGTTTTCAATAAAAACATGCTTGCTTTACGCCACTTGCGTTACATTATTTTACACTCACCTACAGCAGGACGATATAAATCCAACCCGATTATTCCAAGTTTGTCAACGAGGTTATACGAATTCAAAGTAACGTTACCAATATCGAAAAACTAAATAAATAACGCGAATCTTTACAAATCTTTCGCTATTAGACCCGCTGTTGTTGCTCCTCAGTGGTATCCCATCAACCACCGCAACTCGCACATACAGTCACGTGTACGTGGAGGTTACGGTGGCGGCGGAGGGACAAACATTGACGTGAAAGCAAACACACCACGGTCTCCCACAGACCTCTGTCATGATAATGTAGAGATCTCAACTATATTATTTAAATAACAGCACCTTAACCACCACAAGAATAAGTAAGAATAAGTACAAAGTTGTGTAAATACATAGAAAATGAAGAATCAAAGACCAACGATTTTTACATTCCTGTTGCGCAGCCTAGTGCAAGTTTGGACCTACACTGACACCTAGCCGCGTGGATGCAAAAGTTCATGCAAAAGTTTCCTGTTACCTGTGCCACTGTAGAAATGCGCACTTTACAGTCAGCCATTAAGTTAATTCACAAATAAATAATATAAATCTTACCAATTTAAATAAATCATATTCGGTTAGTCACGTAATCTCATACATGATGTCGGCCTCCATGAGGCGACCCGCTGTATGTTTACATTATAAAAAGAATCCACAAATGGTCAGCATTGGCTTTAGCAGCAAGTTTATACCTGCGTCAATTAATTGTTATTCATTAAACATTATTAACGTCTTGTCTTACTTCACCAAAGAAAATGACTGCATAGGTTTTGCCAAAACCAGAAAAAAGGGCCCACCTCTAGGTTCTGACTGCTGTGGTAATGTTATGACAATCAGTGCGGTACAGAGATTTAAACAGCAAGTCCTTTAACTCCTTTAAAAATCCTTTTAACTAGAACTCCAATAACACATTTGAAAATGAATATGTCCACAAAACATCAACTAAACAAAAGTATTTTTGACAGCATTTAAAAAAAAATGAAAATCCAGAACTATAACCTCACACCACTTTTAATACATAAGGAAAACAGACACACAAACTGAGATTTTACTAGCTTTAATATTCCTGAAACGTCTGTTTTGCAGAAAAAAAAAAAAAAAAAAAAAAAAAAAAAAGTACAAAAGTGTCTGACAGTAAAAATATGAGAATGCATGGGGGGCTGGGGGACGACATAAGAGAGCCCTCACTCACTAAAACAGCAGTGTCTCATACAGGCCTGCAAAATTCATCTCTGAAATATCACTAATACGAAGCCAAACAAAACAGAGTAATCAGTTAATATACAAAACCACACAGCTGACCAGGCAGTAAGACATGCAGTAATACAGTCTTTCCATGAGTGTGAGAGAGAGAGAGAGAGAGATGAGTGTGTATATGTATGTGTGAGAGAGAGAGAGAGAGAGAGAGAGAGAGAGAGAGAGAGAGAGAGAGAGAGAGAGAGAGAGAGAGAGAGAGAGAGAGAGAGAGAGAGAGAGAGAGAGAGAGAGAGAGATCAGCATATCGGACATTCAATTTATAACATTTCAGTACATTTGTTGACAGTTCTTCTGCTTCCTTTCGATCAGTTTTCTGAAGTTCTGAAACGTTTTGCATACGAGATCTGAGGCTGGGTTCAGCCTGGGCTCCTGTAATGGCTCTATACAGTTATGTCTGTTTTGTAAATACATGTGATTACTAAAACCGCTGAGAACAGCCAGAGAGAATAAAACAATTATAATAATAATAATTTGAGATTTTTGCATATGTGACATCATCAGAATAATAAAACACGACACACAGAGAATCTGTGAGCAATGGAGGGTGAGAAGCTTCCTCACAGTAATGACACATTAGGGCAAGGGGTCATTCTTATGGCGTGAGGTCATTGCTATGGTAACAGCAGTGAGCTGCTGCTGCGGTCAAACTTCTTGCCTTTCGAGAGTGCAGCAACTTGTTTCATCAATTCTCTGTTCTTCGCCTGAGAGACAAATACAAACAAACCACAGCTGGTGAAAAATATGAACTCGGTAAGAACTTTTCAGAGAATATATACTTAAAGGGGTCATAGGATGCTAAGTTCACTTTTACATGTTGTTTGAACATTAATGTGTGTTGGCAGTGTATGTACAAATCTACTCTATAATGCTAAAAATCCATGCAGTGGTTTTTAATCTGTAAAAATAATGTCCCCTTTTTCAAATCGAGCCATTCTCAGATGCCTGTCGTTGTAGCATCACACCGACAGAGGCCACTCCCACCATAGTTGATTGACACGAGCGCTTTACCTCAGATCAGCTGTAACAGTCCGCCCTCTTTGTTTCAATGCCGGAGCAGGGATATAAGTTAGACAAGAATATCTCAGATTAAGGTGTTGTGTTGCTGCATGTAATAATGAACGTAGTGGTCGTCATTTACTCCCGACATTTGAGCCGCTGAAAATGCAGTAGATTACGTTTGTTTGTGAAGGGAATGCGCCTCCCGATCTACATATATCCGTCTATGTTCGCACAAATCATTCATGATCCAGCTTCACTTACAGCAGAAGTGAGTATAAGTTTTTTTTTTTGTTTTTTTTTTTTATAAATCTTCGCAATCGCCTTACCTAATAAAGTGCTAGTTAGCAAGTTTAGCGGCTAAATGCGGCTAAAGTAAACAGGCTTGTCTCTCCTAAGAGAGAAAAGAGGGGCAGGGCGAGCAGAGCTCATCTGCATTAAAAGCAACCTCGACCAGAATGAGATGATTTTTGCAGAGCTGATTTTGGCAAGGTAAAAAGGGTGTTGTTTCACACAACCATTGAGAATTTTTAACCAAAGTATATTATAGACTTTTCATTAAGACCCTAAAGAATCATATCAACTTGTGGAAAATGGCCATCCGATGACCCCTTTAATATATACTTACTACTGCAAAATTGAATTGATAAATTTCAAACAAAAGCAGTTTTTCAAGTTCCCTATTATCCCTTCAGTTGTAAAGAAATTATGTTTCATGAGAAAAACATTGTCAGGATTTTTCTCCATATAGTTGACTTCTATGGTGCCCGTGAGTTTGAACTTCCAAAATGCAGTTTAAATGCAGCTTCAAAGGGCTCTAAACGATCCCAGACAAGGAAGAAGGGTCTTATCTAGTGAAACGGTTATTTGAACTCTGTAATTCAGATCAATACAGTTAGGGCATGTCAAAAAAACTCCCTTCTCATTTTCTGCTCCATCTTCAAAATCATCCTACATCGCTGCAGTAGTACGGACCCAGTGTTTACAAAGTGAATGTGCAAGGAGGGTCTAACACCCTTTACAAAAAAAAACAAAAAAGGTAAAACAGCGATGTAGAACGATTTTGAGACGGGAACATGTTTTTCAACATACCCTAACTGTATTGACCCAGATTACACGGAGCATGCATATGCATCACACAGCTAGACAAGACGAGCATTTGAGGTTAAAAAGTACATAAATTGTACTTTTTTCTTTTTTTTTTTTTTTTTTCCTTTTTTCAAACTTGCGGGAACCATAGAAGTCCACTATATGGAGATCATTTCTGAAATGTTTTCCTCAAAAACAAATTTCTTTACAACTAAAGAAAAAAAAAAAGACATCTTGGATGACAAGGGGGCGAGTAAATTATTTGTAAACTTTTATTCTGGAAGTGAACATCTCCTTTAAAATGTAAACAACAGTCAAAGTTGTAAAGCTGAAAGTTAATGATAAATGAAGTTATTGTCTATCCAAAACAAAAAAAAACAAAAAGAAATCGACAATTTGAATCCCACTTCCGTAGCGGCTACACAGGCATAATGCCAGCCTATGTTCTACGTTGGCCGGCTGTGAACAACTTGACCCACCCTCAGACTGATTCTCTAAATTTCAGGGAGTTCAAAACGGGATTTACAAAACACTCTTGAAAGATCGCTCAGTACCCAGTTCATTTGAACTAGCTGGCTCCGCTGAATAACAACCTGTAAGTATGATAAATAACGGATGTTTATATTTTCTATTGAGCGTTCAAAATACGCAACTATGACAATGCGTGCATCGTTTCCAACACGCGCTGTATGCGTTAGACCAATCACAACATACGGGACCATCTGACCAAACAGAGCAGAGTAGGTTCACAGAAAGGAGGGGTTTAGAGAGACTGAATCTTTGAACTGCTTCAAACTAATTGTTTGAGAATTGCTGGAAAATCAGGTAATATTAAAGGCATATTTTGAAAAAACTAATATTTTTTTTTTTTTTTTTTTTTTTACCTTGCATGCATGTAAACCTATTGTAGAAAACTCAGCTTTGCATCACAGGAATAAATTACATTTTAAAAGATATTCATTCAGAAAACTTATTTAAAATAGCCTTGGTGAGCATAAGAGACTTCTTTAAAAACACTAAAAACACATCTCATCAACCCTAAACTGAAAAATGGTAGTTTTTCCTAAGTGCTCTTTCACAGAAGACACATTTTCCCACAGTATTAAAATAAAAAATATTGTTGATTTGTTTTTGTTACCGCTTAAAATAATGAATTATGATGTGTGATGAAGGGTGTACTGTGTAAGTGACCTGTTGTTGCTCCATGGCCTCTTTGTGCGCTTTCTCCATGTTGTTCATCTTCACCCGCATATTTGACTCCTGATACTGAAAGTCTGCCTTCAGCTCTGTCAGCTGAAACAGTAAACAAAGTTATGAAATTACCTTTTCAAAATATTCAAGAGCAGAAGTCATTTTTCCAAAGTTGCTAGTTGTGTGCTGATATCATGTATGGCAACGGAACAGTTTTCCTTGTGTATCAAACATTTCTAAACAAATTAACAACTATACACAAACTGAAGACAAAGCCTCTAGAGAAATTCTCACTCTATTTTATTTACAAACAAAAAAAATCTCTTTCAATTCATGAGTTGAAATTTAAACTGAATTGGCCACACTGCATAGGAAGCTCAACTGGAATAACCAAAAGAGGGATTTGCACAACAACTGCAAACCCAAATTCACATAAACAAAATCTTTATCTATACTTATGGGCTTCTAGTAACAGCTCAAACATTTGAGCATGATTATCACCTGGGTGGATGAGCAGACAACACTCTGTTAATGTTAATGAATACATCTTTCAATTTCTAAGTGCTATTTCTGGCATCTGATTTCAGTGTGTGCCCCTTATACGGTTTGAATCACATGATTAAGTGAGTCAGAATCACGAAAGAGCTGCAGCTACACAAAGTGTGAACATTCCATGTACATGTTGCACCAAAGCCAGGAAGCAGCATCAGAAGTTACCTTCCTGTCTTTCTCAAGGATGGTCTGGTCTCTCTGCTGGAGCATGCGCTTCAACGACATCACTTCCTCTTTCAGTTGACTAATCAAGATGAAGTTGTCTGTGCCTCCAGAATCCATTGACTGAGTGATTGAACTACTGGAGGGAAGGAAAAAGAAATGCGTTTGTGTCAGCCTGTGCAAACTGGATGGACAGAGACAGACAGATGATTACATTAAGTACTTACCTGTCTCCATTAGATGGCTTTGTCTCAAGTTTTGGTTTTTTCTTTGGCGTTTCCTTCTGAATGCTACACCAGAGAAGCGAATTAGAGTCAGTACATCTCAACACAATCTCACAGCAAATACACACTGGCCATCCACCTCAAAAAAAACAAAAAAAAAAAACAAACAAAAAACACCGCACCTCTGCTTCCACAGTCCCTGATCCTGCTCTGGACTTAGAGTGCCACTTATTCTGTAACACACATACACAGGAAAGCATTTTTGTAAGGTTTTTCACCAAAGTTTGTATTTTTGTTACTGGATGCTGATGCGTTTTGCTTGTATCTGTATTATATCGTTCATGCTTACTTGTGATGCGAACTTCCGTGTCTGTGGTGCTGATGATGATGATGGTGTCGTTGATGTTCCTTCTCACTGAGGGATGAAGAGTTAGAGTGGGAAGAGCCAAGGCCTTTCCGCTGCTCTTTCGTTTTTTGGAGAACACGGCGATACGACAGTGTGCAGAGCCAACACAAGAGCTTCCCATCGACCTGCAGAATGAGAAAATAGACATCTGGATTAAGTGTGCTCAGGGTTTCACATTATACAACGGTTCTGTGGTCTCATGAACAGGTGTCAAAGAAAGACATGGAAGAGAAGAAAGTGTTGAATAAAGTAGTTATTTTTGTTCTTTTTGCACACAAAAAGTATTCTCGTAGCTTCATAAAATAAGGTTGAACCACTGATGTGACATGGACTATTTTAACGATGTCCTTAATACCTTTTTGGGCACTGAAAGATCAGATATCATCATCAGAAAGCTCTCGGATTTCATCAAAAATATCTTAATTTCTGTTCCGAAGATGAACAAAGATCTTACGGGTTTGGAACGACATGAAGGTGAGTAATTAATGAAAGAAATTTCATTTTTGGGCAAACTATCTCTTTAATAATGACAAATGGATGCTACAGAGGTTCTCAATCAGATTCATGATATGAGTGTAATATCTAATAATCTATCTAGTAATATCTAAATCTTTTAAAGGTGAAGTGAATTTCTGCACAATTAGCATCACCAAATGGATTTGCAAAATTAATTGATGCTTTTAAACAGGCTGACCTTTAAAAAAAAAAAAAAAAAAAAACAACACTTTAAAAGACAAAATGGCCAGGGTTTCCACATCTATGCATCACAAAATAAGCAATGCACTGCTGATCATAAATTTGTAAAGCTGGATGATCAGTTATTGTTGGGAGGAGAAGGCTTTAAAGGATTAGTTCACACCTGAATTAACATTTCCGGATAATCTACTCACCCCTATGTCATTCAAGATGTTCATGTCTTTCTTTCTTTAGTCAGAAAGAAATTAAGGTTTTTGCAGAAAACATTTCAAGATTTTTCTCCATATAGTGGACTTCAATGGGGATCAGTGTGTTGAAGGTCAAAATTACAGTTTCATTGCAGCTTCAAAGGGCTCTACACAATCCCAGCCGAGGGATAAGGGTCTTGTCTAGCGAAACAATCAGTCATTTTCTAATAAAAATAAAAATGTATATACTTTTTAACCACAAACCCTCGTCTTGGACTAGCATCTTTCTTCCATTATGTAGTCGTGTTGGGAGTAAACGGAAATACCAACCCAGTGTTTACAAGTGTGGAGGAGGACCGTTTAAAAGTTGTTGTATGCTGAATGACACATTTATGTCTTTGTATCAGTTTGTTTAAAATCATGTGCTCATATGCTCATCCTGGATATTTAAATCTTTTGAAACCTAAAAGAAAAAAATGTGACCTTTCCAACACGATTATGTAATGTGTGAAGTCATAGTTGCGCATTTGTGGTTAAAAAGTATATAATTCTTATTTGTTTGTTTGTTTTTTTTTTTTAAAGAAAATGACTAATCGTTTCGCTAGATAAGCCCTTGTCTCATGTAGAGCCTTTTGAAGCTGCATTGAAACTGCAATTTGGACCTTCAAAACACTATGTCCACTATATGTTTTCCTTAAAAGCCATAATTTCTTTTCAACTGAAGAAAGACATGAACATCTTTGATGACGTGGGGGTGAGTAAAATTATCAGGAAACTTTAATTCTGGAGCGAACTAATCCTTTCATGTTTCAGCTCTGTGTTGTGCCTAAACCAACAGCAGTTTAGTGCAACTTGTCCAGTAATTAATGACAGACATGATGACTGAGTGTTTGATGCTGAACATAGCTGTGTAAGCTCCTGCTTTCAATGTGCTGAAATCTGGAAACAGTGGCTGTCCAATCTGTCAAAGCGGAGTGAATCACATCACACACATGCAGCGGGAGAGAGAACACAGCCAGAGCGTGTGGATGACTAATAAGACGGAATAAGAACGTGCATGCGTGACTGGTCACCTTTCTCCTTCCCTCGTCCTTCCTGTCGAAGGCACACTGCTGCTTGCACTGTTCGCAGGTCTGCGGAGGGCCGTACTTCTTCTCAGAGTTGGTGCAGCGCTGACATTTGGTCCCAATGAATGCAGCAATAATGTTACAGTACTGACATGGCTTCGGCTGAAAATAGAGAAAATGATATGAGTTAGCACATACATCTGTGGGATTTCTAGTTATTTATACATATACACGCTCAAGTGAACTTACCGTCCCAAACTGTTTGACATTCTGTGCGCATTTCTTGCAGATAGTGTTGGTTTTGCTGGAAAAAAAAAAAAAGAGAGATTTCCATTAGCACAGAAATTAGGAAGAAATTGTGTTCCCCACTTTGGCTGTGTGTCTGTCTTACCTCTCCTGCTGAAACTCTGACCTGCAGTAGGTGCATTTCACTATAGGGTGTGCGATCCGACACTCCTGAGAGTAAGAAACAACCAATGATACGCTATAGACTTTAAAGATTGCTCTCGTCCAGTGTTAAATGTGTGTTCTGTGTATGTAGGTGGGTAAACACGCCGCAAAGAATCTAACAAGAGCAGTGGGGCTTAACACAATTACAATTTCATGTATGACTGGTGGGCTTTATCTTAAAACATAAACAGGTTTCAAGACAGCAGTGGTGTTTTAGCTTAAATATCATGTCTGAATGCTTCTGCCGTTCACAACTGACGCTTACACAACTCCCTGACCTTACACAGGACACACACTTTTAACCCCAGACTCTTTAAGCGCATGTAAACAGTACGCTCTCACCTTGCAGAGCTGCTGGCCCTGCGACAACTCCTCGAACGGGAACCGCTGGTTACACTTGGTGCAGGCGTACAGGGCCGATGTGGCCATCACCAACCCCACAAACACACAGTTACCGCTACTGATAAAATATAACACTTAGGCGCAGACGGCCTTTAACATATGCGATAAGGCGAGACCTGAGCAGATTCAATCCCAATTAAAACTGCACTTAATCCCGATAAATAAATCGGATCCAACCATCTAAAACTGCTCTGCGAATACTATTATAAAAACATTAGTGGCTTAAACTCATGATTAAGAACTACATATAAACTCATATATCGTTATACGTAAAAAGAATAACTAAAAACCTGATTTCATTTCTCGGTTTTTCCGCTCCTGGTGAGGTTTTTTCCTTTCTCCTTTTTGTATCTCAGTCGACGCACGAACCGGATGCGACCTGTGACTACAAAGGAAAGACTCAGCAGCCAATCAGGTGCCAGCGCCGATGGGCGGGAAGAATAGGTTTGAAAAATCAGCACCAATCAGAGAGCTCGTCCCGCCTCTTTAAAAAACTACGTACTGTTTTTTGTGACGTATTTGTGATGTAAAGCTCTCACCCTTTCTTGTGCGCTCGAGTGAAACTGGAAAGAGAACGACTGTAAGGAGCTCAATTGTGGCTCAGACAAGAAATTTGAATTTTATTGAGCAAAACTAAACATAACAGATGACAGAACTTAGAAGCTATAGCTTCCTTGTGGAATGTAGACAACCTAGTTGTAATCTGGAAATAATTTAAGTAACTGTATAATTAATTTGAATCACAGTGGTGATATTTAAGGAATATGTAATGTGATTACTAGTCATTTTCAGCAGCAACCCCCATTTAAGTTACTTAGAGCTCTAGACAGCACTGAAGATGAACAAGAAAAAATAAAATAATTTCAGCAGGCACATGTAAGATTCCAATAAATACAAAAATAGTTAGATAACACTATTATACACTCTTTTTAATATTTTACCCTCAACTATTTTAATCACAATTTTGAAGTACTGTATTCTTGTCCAATTAAAGGGTACTCTGCTCATTGTGCATTTAGCATTCACTTTAGGCTCTTACGTGAACCTGATACATCCAAACTATTTGTTAGAAATGCCCCTTCTGTAATATTTAAACTAAACAAAGAGTATGTGTTTTTATTATTATTCATTTTAGTGTTCCTTAATCTTTCAAATTGGACCTTTGACAGTAAATGCCACAACAAACTATTATACAACATACACTATTATAGAAATTACCTTTATTTAGCAAGGATGCTTACAATGAATCAAAAGTGATAATAAAGACATTTATAATGTTACAAAAGATTTCTATTTCAGATAAATGCTGTTCTTCTGAATTTTCTATTCATCAAAGAATCCTGAAAAAAAATTATACTCAGCTGTTGCCGACATAATAATAATAATAATAATAATAATAATAATAATAATAATAATAATATTTAATAATAATAATTAATTAATAATTAATTAATAAAATAAAAATTAATATTTTTGAGCAGCAAATCAGAATATTCGAATGATTTCTGAAGGATCATGTGACTGGAGTAATAATGCTAAAAATCAGCTTTGAAATCACATGAATAAATTACATTTTAAAATATATTCAAATAGAAATCAGTTATTTTAAATAGTAAAAATATTTCAAAATTGTTACTATTTTGCTGTATTTTGGATCAAATAAATGCAGGCTTGGTGAGCAGAAGTTCTTTAAAAAACATAAAAAATCTAAAAACTTTTGACTGGTAGTGTAATTTACTATATAAATACTATAGATAGAAAAAAAACTATGATAGCCATACTGGCTAAAACAATTTTATCAATTATAGTTAAGTAGTATAGTTAGTGCGTCACTCAATGCAAAATAAACGCGACTGGCGTTCTACTGTAACGCACATATTTGTGCGCCTGATAAAAAAAGATGGCGGATCACTCGGTGAGTAGTGGAGAGTCGGTGGGTTTCTATGTAGTCTTGGTGGCGATTTAAATGACATTTGCTCTGTCTTTGTTGGTCAGTGTAATTTATAATTGCGTTATGTCCTCATAGGTTGAGATCACAGAGGGCTGTCGCCTTCCCGTGCTGCGAAAAAACCAAGAAAATGAAGACGAGTGGCGTAAGTATCAGCCTGACAGCTGCGTATAGAATGTACACAGAACACTAGCAGCTTCTCCGCATTACATGTCAGTGCTCATGTTTACAAAAGCAGCTACAATCGAATAGCACCGTAATGATATATATTGATATTTTTATATATAAGTTGATATTTAAGGATTCAACTGTTTACTTGTTAAAAAAAAAAGCATAATTTTGTCCCTTCCTAGCTTTGGCTGAAATTCTCAGTGTCAAAGACAACCCTGGGAGAAAGCTCTACTATGTTCACTATATTGACTGTGAGTATTAGCTATTAGCATTGGTCTTTAGTAAATACTGGTCACTTACCTAATTTCTTGCCCTCAGAGTGTTTATTTCAAAGGAAAAAAATGATAAATTTGTTGTATGTTTGAAGTCAATAAGCGCCTGGATGAATGGGTTACTCCAGACCGCCTGGATATTAAGAAGCTCCAGTTTCCCAAGAAAGAGGCAAAGACTCCCATGAAGAATGGCCTGCCTGGGTCTCGCCCAAGCTCCCCAGAGAGAGACGTGGTAAGCAAATCTTTTCTGTACCCTGCCGCTCTAGACATAGAAACAACTCTCCCCCACTTCAGTGGCAAATGTATACAGTATATCATACGGAGCTGTTTTCAAATTTGCATGCTGTTCAGTCTGTTTACCATCTCTCTCACTTTCTGTTCAAATTTAGAAGAAGAGTCTAGATCTCCATGTTCAGTCTGCTTCAGCTCCTTCAAGAGGCAAAACCCTCCCCACACCGGTACAGACGATCCCTGCCCATTCTGTTTTGTTGATCAATCTGTACAGCAAGAATTTACGATGAATGGGCTGCATTAAAGACTAATTTACATACATGTTTCAAACAGTGTGAGGGATGCAGTTTTTGCCTCGTCTCAATTTAAACTGCAGATAGCAGTTTTTGTGACGTAAATAAAAGATGTTTATTGCACAATAATGTTAGCATTGTAAAAGGAATTACATAATATTAAGTCTAAGTTATAATGTATGTCTAAAATACTAGATATATTTACATAAAAAAAGATGTTTTTTTTTTTTTTAACTCCTGAAGCAAATCTATTCATTTTGCAAACTGAATGTAAAAGCTCTCAATACTGTCAGACCACATTAATTAGAACATTCTCATTACTCATAATTTATTTCCATGAGGTAAGTGGCAAAAGTCTATTAATGGCTATCTTTTTAGGTATGATGGATTTTAGCACATTTTAAAAAATGTTCCACTCACTTTCTATGCTGAGAAGAAAACACTAGCTGTCTTGTTTCTGTCTGATCTTACAGAAGAGGAAAGCAGAATCAGTCTCTTTGGCAACACAAGTGACAGCAGCGACTCCAGTGCCTTCACTTCCTAGTTCTGCGGAAGCGAGTCAGGCCTCTGTCTACCCAGCCATGAGAGATACTTCTTTCAGCATTAAATCCAGAGACGAGCATGAACCGCTTACTTCCCTCACCACAGTAAGAAATTACTGTGTTTGAAACCATTCAAGAATAGCTTGTCTCTTCTTACGTAATATTCAATAAAAAATAATGATTAATTGTTAAGTATAAAGCTTCTTAAACCTTTCTTTATTTCCTCTGCTTCTTTCTCCTGGAAGAATGGCACAACGTCCATCCAGCGTCATCTCATTCCTCCTCAGCCTGGGAGAAAAAGAAAAAGTTGTGGAGGGACAGACGAGGTATGTCCTGCTGTCCTGCAGCTAAAAGTGCTCATTCTCAAAATCAATATATCCTGAAAATGGTGCTGTAAGATGTTCAGCATCTGTTTTAAGGCACTTTTCTTTTTATCTCATAAAGGTACTTTGTTATACTGTTATTTCACAATAGTACTATTGTTATATAGGTGAAATATTGTATAATTACACACATTCTGTGGTATATTAGAAAACAATACTGACTAGAGAACTGCGTTCCAACCAAAACCAAATCCTTAAAATGTTTTCCAATGAAATTTTGCTTTCTGCTCTACGTTGGCTTGCCTTCCTCCATTTAAAATTCCCAAAGCTTTGCAACCCCTTGTGTTTTCTAGATGGTAAAGATGTTCCAGAATAACAGCCCTCGCTGCTCCACCGTCTATTTGCTGCCAGGAGAGGTCCGGCTCCTTTACTACCCATTGCTTTTGCTTGAGTGTATTGTCAGAGTGTAGGCTTAGGGCTGTTAAAGAATCAGATTCTAGATAGAATGGATTTTTAAATGAAGCAGTAGAATCCATTGCACTGAATACATAAGTATATATTTTTGTTAAGGATCAGGTAAAAAAAAAAAAAAAAAAAGAAAAAAATTTACAAGAAACCAATAAACATTTTTTTTTTAAGTACGAAGGACAGTCATTTTCTTTATGTATTGATGTTTCGTACTATTCTCCCTAACTCTACTCTCTGTTCTCAGGACTCTCAGGACAGTTCTGATGGAATCCCATCTGCCCCGCGCATGACTGGAAGCTTGGTGTCCGACCGTAGTCATGATGACATTGTGACGCGCATGAAGAACATAGACTGCATTGAGCTGGGCCGGCACAGACTGAAGCCTTGGTACTTCTCTCCGTACCCACAGGAGCTCACCTCTCTGCCCATTCTGTACCTCTGTGAATTCTGTCTCAAATACCTCAAGAGCCTCAAATGTCTCCAAAGACACCTGGTAAGAGCAGTTTCAAGACTTAGGCTTAAGATGCGGTCATTGTCCACTGTCAATTCATAAAGCACATCACACACTGGAGTCATATTTAAACCAAGCAGCTTTCTGTTGGGCAGTGCAGCATATTCGTGTGAACACCAGCAGAGTTTGCTTGGGGAACTTTTTCACCCTGATGCAATTTGCACGGATTCCTAATGAAATTTTGCAAATGGTAAATGTGACCACGTTTAAATAGCTAATATAGAAACATATTTTGTATATAACTGGTATTAAACTTAAGCAGGGTCAGAAATTAATGAGGGCTTATGACAAAAATTCCACCAAAATAAACAAAAATGCCCCATAAATTCAAGACGAAGGGGCAAAAAACAATGTATTACAGCTGCCGCGATTAAAATGAAATGTGAAAATGAATAAAACTGTCAGTTTGCAGAATTACATTTAGATCCGCTCACACCGCATCAGATTGCTTTCACGTGCTGTTTTGTGCAACGTTGAGCCTTATAACCAATCAAACCAGCCCTATGAGCTCTTGTTTTTTACATGTATAATTTAGATATAAATAATTTTAAAAAGTCTATTGTTATAGATAACAAATATTGATTAAAGTAATTGGGTAAATTGAAGTATTTGACATTTAAAGGAGAAGTCAGCTTCCAGAACAAAGATTTACAGATAATATACTCACCCCCTTGTCATCCAAGATGTTCATGTCTTTCTTTCTTCAGTCGTAAAGAAATTATGTTTTTTGAGGAAAACTTTTCAGCATTTTTCTCCATATAATGGACTGGTATGGTGCCCCGAGTTTGAACTTCCAAAATGCAGTTTAAATGCGGCTTCAAACGATCCCAAATGCGGTTGTAAACGATCCCAGCCGAGGATAGTTATTTTACATAAAAATAATAAAAATTTAAATACTTTTTAATGTCAAACGCTCGTCTTTCTCTCCCTGAACTCTGTTTATTCTGGCTTAAGACAGTTATGGAATGTCGAAAAACTCCAATCGTAATTTCTCCCTCAACTTCAAAAATAATTTCAAAATCATCCTACATCGCTGCAGAAGTACTGACCCAGTCTTTGTAAAGTAAACATGCAAAGATCAAACACCCTTAACTAAAAAGGTCAAACAGCAACGTAGGACAGTTTTGAAGTTGAGGGAGAACATGAGATGGGAGTTTTCTGACATACCCTAACTGTCATGACCTGAAAAAAACAGTCCAGGCAGAGAGAGACAAGACGAGTGTTTGACATCAAAATGTATTTAAATTGTATTCTTTTTATGAAAACAACCGATCGTTTCGCTAGATAAGAAGCTTCTTCCTCGGCTGGGATCGTTTACAACCGCATTTAAACTACATTTTGGAAGTTCAAAATCGGGGCACCGTAGCAGTCCATTATATGGAGAAAAAAATGTTTTCTTCAAAAAACATAAATTCTTTATGACTGAAGAAAGAAAGACACGAACACCTTGGATGACAAGGGGTGAGTACATTATCTGTAAATCTTTGTTCTGGAAGTGGACTTCTCCTTTAAAGGCAATGTAGTTTGGTGATTATGATAATAAGTTTATTATAAAAATTGCCTCATGAATGTAAAAAATGCTAATAATGCAAATATTGCCCCTTAATGGAAAAGTTCATTTTGGACCCTGCATTTAGTAAAACTATTACTCCTTCTGTAACTTTTCCAGACAAAATGCAACCTTCGGCATCCACCGGGAAATGAGATCTACCGCAAAGGAACCATCTCCTTTTTCGAAATAGATGGCAGAAAAAACAAGGTGTGTAATAAGAGGCAAATGACAAAATTGTGATTTGACACAAATAACTCAAGAATGATGTTGTTTATGTGGCTAAACATAATCAAGAATATTTAAATGTTTCTGTTTGGACACTTTTCCTCTAACAGGGTCCAGTGCACGTTTTAGCATGTACTATACATCTTTTGTGGTCTCTTGATGGTCTTTGAAATCTATTTTAAATCTTTTTTTTTTTCACTGTACAGGCATATTCCCAAAATTTGTGTTTATTGGCCAAATGCTTCCTGGACCATAAGACCCTATACTACGACACAGATCCTTTCCTCTTCTATGTTATGACGGAGTATGACTCAAAGGGTTTCCATATAGTTGGCTACTTCTCAAAGGTATATTCTTTCTCTGCTGGCATCTGATTTGTTTTTTAATCCTTTAAACATTTGCTTGTGCTGTATTCAGCACTGTAATGTCTTTTTTCCTCTTTCATTAAAGGAGAAGGAATCAACAGAAGACTACAATGTGGCCTGTATCCTGACCTTACCACCTTATCAGAGAAGAGGCTATGGCAAACTACTAATTGAGTTCAGTGAGTAATTTTTCAGTTCTCATGACTAGTCAAATTGAGTTAAATAGCATTTTTGCTAAATAATCTCTCAATTAAAAAAGGTCCTGAATGTTGTGGGGCTTGTTTCACATCTCATCTTGTCTCCAAGGTTATGAGCTCTCAAAGGTGGAAGGAAAGACAGGTACCCCAGAGAAACCTCTGTCTGATTTGGGCCTGCTCTCGTATCGTTCATACTGGTCCCAGACCATTCTGGAGATACTCATGGACCTTAAATCAGAGAATGGAGAGCGGCCACAGATCACCATCAAGTATGTGCCCACTGTTTGTATTGTACTAAGGAAATCTTTGTAGGCACAGTTTCCTAGCAGTGTTCCTTCTTTTATTGTTCTTAGTGAAATCAGCGAGATCACGAGTGTCAAGAAAGAGGATGTGATATCAACTCTTCAATACCTCAACCTCATCAATTATTACAAGGTAAAAAAAAAAAAAAAAATCACATTCAATGAAAGGATGCACCTTTCTCAATTCAAATTATTTTGGGATAGAAAGTCAGAACATTAGCTATATACTATATAACATTAGCTAATTCAGATAATATTTTGAGCATGATTGGTTTTGCTCTTCTTCATTGCAGGGTCAATATATCCTCACCTTGTCCGAGGACATAGTGGAAGGTCACGAGCGCGCCATGCAGAAACGCCACCTCCGCATTGATCCCAAATGCTTGCATTTCACTCCTAAAGACTGGAGCAAGAGAGGCAAGTGGTAAAGAACAGAAGAGGGCCGCTCGCTCACGGATACAGACAAGAATTAAAACCAACATAAATACTGTAAATAGGCTTGTATTTATGTATGTTTATGGATTTTGTATAAAGCATTTGTCCATAAATATTTTGAGCCATTTCAAAAATGTAACTGAATGTGATGCGAAAATAAAGTCTGTTTGGGTTTATTAACACATTTTCTGTCACTATAGGCTTTGTAGCGCAGCTTCGGTACTTTGCGCATTATCTGAAATATGTGATGCATTACATGATTTAAAGGATTAATTCACACGAAAATGAAAATTACCCCATGATTTACTCACCCTCAAGCCATCCTAGGTGTATATGACTTTCTTCTTTCAGACGAATACAATCGGAGTTATATTAAAGGGGTCATCGGATGCCCATTTTCCACAAGCTGATATGATTCTTTAGGGTCTTAATGAGAAATCTGTAACATACTTCGGTTAAAATTTCTCAGTGGTAGCGTAAAAAAAAACCCACCCTTTTTACCTTGTCAAAATCAGCCCTGTTCAGAGTAAGCCATTCTGTTGCATGTTCCTTTAAATGCTAATGAGCTCTTCTCACCCCGCCCCTCTCTTCCATGGGGTGATGAGCTGTAATGTTTACTTTAGCCGGGTGTAAACGTTAAACTTGCTAACTAGCACATTATTAAGAAAGATGATTTGCGAAGATGCATAAAAAACCCTTATACTCACTTCTGCTGTAGGTGAAGCTGCATCACGAATGATTCGCGCGAACAGACGCATTTATGTAGATCAGGGATCGCCGCATTTTCTTCAAAAACGAAAGTAACATTAATCCTCTGCGTCTTTAGCGGCTCAGATGTTGGGAGTAAATGATGACTGCTGTGTTCATTATTACATCCAACAACAAAACACCTCACTTGCTCAGTCGGAGACATTCTTGTCTTCCCCTGCACCGGAGTCAACACAATGGCGGACTGTCACAGCTCACTTAGGGCGGGTCTAAGGTAAGACGGTCATGTCAATCAACTATCATCACACTGACAAGAAGCTAAGAATGGCTTAATTAACCCTTGTGCATCAATAAAAAAGTTACACATAGGTCCATAGTGGACAAAAATGTCCATGTCAAAAAACTGTCATACAAATTTGAAGCTTGGAAGCACAAACCTAAGTTTGGTCTCATTTTAAAGAAGACCCATGGAAGATTACTGATGAAGTAGAAAAAGTTTAAAAAGTGAAATAAGAAAAAGTTATAGAGGTTTAAGTAAATCCTTTTATATTTTATGAAATATGTTGAACTCTAAACCTGCTAGATAATAAAGCCATAAATCTAAACAAGTTGTGTTCCAAATTTGAGGTTTGGTATCTCAAAAAAAAGAGCTTTCAGGAAGATTTTGTTTGGACGCAGTACCAATTTTCCCCCATAAGATGCCAGCAAAACTCCACTGGTGCACACAGTGGTTGGATTTGTGATTTGCAGAAGAGTTTTTCTCTCTTAAATATTACAAGAACACACACGCACACACACTATTTTTTTTTTTTTCATGACACACGTACAAACCACACTCCATCCATACCCAGTTGGCTCTATACTTTGCAGAAACAGAAAACATGAATAAAGCGAGTATTTGCTTTATTGGCCAAACGTGAAAAAAAATTGCACCATCTGGTAAAAATGAAACAAAATGAAATCTATTAACAAAAATAGCATACTTTTACAGTTGAATGGCACTGTGATTAAAGATAGCAGTTTTAATGGGTTTCAATCAGGAAATGTTTGTCCAAAAGGTGCCGAGTATAACATTTTTTTGTACCTAGTGCAAAATAGATTTATTAAAGGAAATGGAGGTGAAATAGTAAAATTCCAATACAAATACACACCTGTGCCAAATGTATGCAGCTGGCAATAACACAGGCGAAATGATCACAAAAAACAAGACTGAAAAGGACAAAAATGTCCAAAAGGTTGTACAAGGGTTAAGAATGGCTTGATTTGAAAAAAGGGATATTTCTTATAAAGGTTACCACTGGGTGCATTTTTATCATAATATGGTGGTTGTGTACACACACTGCCAACACACATTTATGTTCAAACAACATGTAAAAGTGAGTTTTGCATCCGATGACCCCTTTAAAAAACATCTTGATGCTTCCCAGCTTTATAATGACAGTAAATGGGTGTTGAGATGTTGAAGCCAAAAAAGTACATCCATCCATCATATAAAGTACTCCACAAAAGTCTGGGGGGTTAATAAAGGCCTTCTGAAGCAAAGTGATACATTTGTGTGAGAAAAATATCAAAATTTAAAACTTCATCAACCATAATCTCTAGCTTCCACTAACTGTCGTACACACAGTCACGAGAGAGTAACGACGTATGTGTAGCGTAAGCTCTTGTGAGAAACGTATTCTCGTGAGAACCAAATTTTGCTTACAGCAAAGGAAAAACAGTCTCCTCTTGGCTTATTTCGAAATCATCCAACATTTTTCTTTACAAATCCTCATTTTGTACTTATAACTTGTGACCGGTGTTTTGACCGGTGTTTTGTCTCCTCTGCGCTTCTGTGTTTGTCACTTCTCACCAGAGCTTAAGCTTGAACATCACTCTCTTGTGCATGTGCATATGACAGTTTGCGAAAGCTAGAGATTATGGTTTATAAAGTTTTAAATATGAATGCACTTCATTTTGTTTAAACTCTGATAACTCTGATTGTATTCATCTGAAAGATGAAAGTCATATATACCTAGGATGGCTTGAGAGTTTTCATTTTTGGGTGAACTATCCCTTTAATCTTTCAAATATTCAGTTAGACTCTCATGTATACTTGGACTGTACAACTACATAAAAGTAAACATCCCCACATGAACAAAACACTACCTATTGTCTAGATCCAGATACTGCATATGTTTTATTGCTGTGGACGACTCCCAGTTGAATTAGTGTCAACACATTTTATTTGTCAATAATGTTAATGTATAAGCAAAAGTTAAGATTATAGAGCATATTCTATAACATGATTACATAGTGTCCTTTCAAACAAGCCCAAGAAAGTTCGGAATTTCAAGTAAAGACAGAAGTCTGTACGCACCCTGAGGCTGAAAAAACTGGCCTCAATCTCCCTCTGCGTCAAGATGATGCAGACAGAATCCCAGTGACATCACAATACTTTGGTCATGTGATGCTCAGTCGCAGAGTTCTACTACATACAGCTCATACAGTACAAGCCCTAAAATGTTTCTAATATGTATTACTGCTTTAATAGTCTTAATAGATGTATTAATATAATACTAGTATCAAACAGTTTTAGTGATTAAAAGCTTCTTCCATCCATCCAGCCAGCTGGTAGCAGCGAGGTGAATGTTAGTGTGTGAATTTACATCAGTTGTGCATCACTGCAAGTAACATGAGAACCGTGTGACACGCTCATGCGATATGTGGGCATCTACATTCCTTAAAACTGTCAAGCACTTAAACGAAGGTTTGCACAGGTGTGATGGAGCGCGTAGGAGACCCCGCCCTCTCGGAGGATGACGAGACCGTACGATTGGCCGACTCGCGTTGCAGCTCTTCCACCCTCTTCTGAAGCTCTGCCCGTTTTGCTAGCAGCTCTTTGTAGCGCTGGTGGACAGGCTCCTAAAATACATTTTTCATCAAACTGAGACTTTAAAACCAAACATAGGCAGAACAAGCCACTTTAAAACCCAAAGTCCTTAAAAGAACTCAAATGTCAGATGTTTAGTTGATGGATAAACTAAGTACATCACAATGTTGTTCGGGTAATATTTATTGCCAAAACTTTGTGATTTAAAGATAGAAGGATATAGTCCTGTTAGTTAAACCAGCAGATATGCTGAGTTTTTGTAGTAGGTTTTATACGATAAACTATAAACCTAGGGTTTAAGTGTGAAAAACCTGAATGAATTGTCTTTTAAATATCAGATGGCTGTGAGCAAACTTTAGCTAGCAAAGTCTAAATAAACCTAATCATTTCCACACCTACACATCATTTAAAACCTGGAATGTACCTGTGGTCGCATGCGAGGATTCCAACGTATGTAGTAGGTGACCCACAGCTGGAGGTGTCGTATACCAACGGTGGGGAAGAGCACATGGGAGGGATAATGTACGTACAGTGGATTGACAAACTCCTCTAGCTGACTGTTCACAAATGACCACAGAGAGACAGTGCGCTTCGGGACTTCCTAAACGCAAAAAAACGCAGACAGTCTCTTAGACTCACACACAGTCATATATGCCACTTATAAATAGACACAGGTCTCACACTTACAAAGGAAAATTTACTGTTGCTTTGGATAAAAGCATCTGTCAAAGTACGTCCTAAATTAAAATTTCCTGACAATTTACTTACCCCCATGTCATGCAAGATGTTCTTCAGTTGAAAAGAAATTAAGGTTTTTGAGGAAAACATTCCAAGATTTTTCTCTCCATATAGTGGACTTGAATGGGGATCAGCGGTTTGAAAGCCCAAATTGAAGTTTCAACGCAGCGAGGACTGGAGTTGGGAAACGCTACTCTACATGATCCCAGCTGAGAAATAAGGGTCTTAAGTATTGTAAAAAAAAAAAAAAAAAAAAAAATAAATATTGTAAAATGTATATATACTTTTTAACCACAAATGCTTATCTTGCACTAGCTCTGTAATGTGCACCCATGACTTCACGCATTACATAGTCATCTTGGAAAGGTCACGCGTGGTTAGTTGTCTGTGTACTTTGGTTCGAAAAAGTAGGGTAGGGCGGAAAACATTTCACAACTCCAAAATTTTCCAACATAATTGTTTAACCTTTTTTTTGTAAAGGGCATTTGACTTTGTAAACGCTGGGTCAGTACTTCCGCCTCAAGTGTGATTACATAATTTGTGAAGTCGTGGACGCAGAGCTAGTGCAAGATGAGTATTTGTACTAAAAAAAACAAAAAAAAAAAAAAAAACACATTTGTGTTTTTTTTTTTTTTTTTTAGAAAATTACGGATTGTTTTGCTAAATAAGACCCTTATTAATCGGATGGGATTGGCTCCCATGGAGGAAAATCCTGGAATGTTTTCCTCAAAAACCTCAATTTCTTTTCAACTGAAGAAAGAAAGATTAACATCTTGGATGACAAGTGGGTAACTAAATTATCAGAAGCCATCCTCGGTCTTACCTCTTTGAGTCTCTGCTGCTCACTGTTACACAGAAATGTGCCAAAAAGGCAGCTGTAGAGGTGATCCAGTATCGTTATGAGGAAATACTCATTAAACTCGAACGCTGCAGGAAACTACAAACACACAAATACTCATTACTTACACAGAGACAAACCATTGAAAATACACTCAAGACACAAGCAAGTGTTGCTCTGGGGTGTTTTGCGCTCACCTGTCTTGTCATCTGCCAAACACAGTCAATGAACTGCAGGAAGATCGGCGAACGATCGGCATCCGTGTGATTCTTATCACCATGACCCACTCTCTATATACACAAAAAATAATCATGTATTCATAATGAACAAAAAAAAAAGCCAAAAAAAACTGAAAAAAACAGTAATACTGTGAAATTTCACAATTTTATATTACAACTGTTTTGTATTTTAATATATATTAAAATATAATTTATTCCTGTGATAGCAAAGCTGAAATTTCAGCAGCCAGATATTTTTGATGAAATCCGAGAGTTTTCTGACCCTGCGTAGACAACAACGCAACTATCACGTTCAAGGCCCAGAAAGGTAGTAAGGACATTGTTAAAAAAGTACATGTGTCATCAGTGTTTCAACCTTAATTTTATGAAGCTACGAGAGTACTTTTTGTGCACTAAGAAAACAAAAATAACTTTATTCAACGATTTCTTCTCTTCCATGTCAGTCTCTACTGTGCATTCGCAAGACTATCATGACACATTCTTTGTGCAAAAAAGTATTCTTGTAGCTTCACAGAATTACGGTTGAACCACTGATGTCACATGGACTATTTTGATGATGTCCTTACTACCTTTCTGGTCCTTGAATGTGGTGATGTCATTGTGGTCTATGCAGAAAGCTCTAGGATTTCATCTTCATTTGTGTTCTAAAAATGAACGAAGGTCTTACGGGTTTGGAACAACTTGAGGGTGAGTAATTAATGACAGAACTTTCATTTTTGGGTGAACTATACCTTTAAGTACATAACTACATATAACACATTCTATAGGACAAAAAAATGCAAATAATTCACACATATGATATTTGGATGAAAATTTAATTTCCATTGGAAAGGCTAAATTAAGTTTTTTGAGTAGCTGTGCAGCACATAAAGCAAAGAAATTGGCCATCTATCAATATAACGGTTATGTGCCCAGTGTAGACACCAATGCCCTTATACAGGGCACTATGGAGCAGTCATTATATAGGGATTAGTAAACGTGTTAACAAGTGAGCAATTTGGGATACAGTAAACCTTTTATCCCCTTACAGACTACAACTGGATGACTGACCTGTTGGAAGCGGTGACCGAAGCTGAGCCACTCTTTCTCCAGCAGTATCTGAAAGCCTCGTATGGTTCTATAGTAAGAGTCCAGCATTATCAAGGCCAGTGAGGTCAGCTGAGGAGTTCTGTCCCAGCCGTCACTGCAGTGAACCACCACTGAGGTTTTCCCAGACTCCACCTTATCGGCTATCCTTAAAGCTCCTGCCAGAATCAACTATCACACATACACACACCATACAGTCAGTGCCACATTCATCATCTTGTTCATGTTTGAGTAACATGATTAATGTGATCACTCTCATCTCACCTTAATATGCTCCAGCCAGTGGGTGGACTCGAGATTGGAAAGCCAATGAGACTCCTCAATGTTGGGATAGACAACTTCCTTCAACTTCCGTAGCGACTCACGCATTACATGAATGTTGTGGATATCCAAAAACACCAGTTCTGCATTCTGATATGCATCTTCACTCTCATACCCACCTCCTTTCATCTAAAATACACATCATGGACACAGGCTTACAAAATTTCCTTTTCATTTAAACGCACACTTGAAAAGAAAGTGAGCGTTTACCTTGTTAGCTGCAGCATTCACACTTGGTCTGGCATCAAATATGAACAGTTTGTGCGATTGTGCGTTCGCATCCATAATGGCCTGAAGGAGCTTCTCGTCTTCTTTGCAGCGGCGACCGTTCTGGCCCACCATCGGTTGACTGGAACGAACCACTGCGGCTTGACTCTCTGGGTGGATCCATGACAGCACCTAAACCAGGGTAATCCAACAGCTTCAGTGGTGAGGCCCCGAGGATAAATAATTGTGCACACACAATCTAACGCATGTGATGAATCAGAAATGTCTCATGACACTGACCGGAACACGTCCTTTAGCCCTAAAGCTGGAGACGCGTCGCAGTTCCTCATCAGTAATGGTCACTGGCACAACTAACGCTGCTGGGTATGAATCACACAGCTCATAGTGGTCATTTACTTTGGAGATCCTCCAGCTTTCGTTTGGAAGACCCTACACACACAAACACTCGTATTTAAAAAAACAGCTCACAAATACTTGATTCTAATTGGTTAATTACAGCATTATGCTGTATAAATGATTGTCCCAGGCAAACAATATCCTTTTTTCAATATTTTTATTGTATATTTAAATAACTATTTCATAATTGCACGTGCACATGCGAAACAAACCCCTACAGGGTGATAGAAGCCACTTGTGCTTTACATTAGAGTCATGATCACTCTTTGCAATAAATATTGGATGACTGTATATTACCGCCTTGAATAAACAAACACTGTACCTGTCTCTTGTATTCAGCCAGTGGATCGTACACCCTCCATCCATTCTCAGGAAACACCTGTTTATACTCAAATGCAAAGAGGGACTAGACAAAGAGAAGAAAAGGAGACAGACAGATACTAATTCATTTTAGGCTGCTGCTGAATTATTTAGGTTATGTATATAAATTATATTATATGCTGTTTTCATATACATTCTCTGTGCATTTATGTTTCTCACCATGTTGTTTGACATTGAAAAAGCAAACTTCATCAGAACCTCAAACACAGATTTCTTTAGTGAGTCCTCAGGCTCCTTGTGCACAAAACGCAGATTCCTCATATCCTACAAGACAAATATACAATAATCAAATATGCAAAAAAAAAAAAAAAAAAAACTCTCCAGTTTCCTGTCCTGCCAATATTTTATATTTTATTTTTAAGTGAAAGTATAAAAATGAAAGTAAAAGTACTACAATAATAATGTATTAAAGTGAAAGTATAAAAATGAAAATAAAAGTACAAGCACTACAATACTGTGTGTGTATGTTATATATGTATATATGTTTTTTTTCAGTTTTAATTTTAATTATAATTTAAGTTTTAGTAATTCTTTTGTGCTTTTTGTCATTCTTATTAGTTTTTCATATTTCTGTTTAGCTTTATTTTTATTTCATTTTTAGTACTTAACATCTTTTTTATTTTAAGTAAGATTTTTAATGTTTTTTAAAGAAGTCTTCTCTGCTCATCAAGGTTGTGTTTATTTGATAAAAAAAAAAAAAAAAAAGTAATTTTGTGAAATATTATTTCAATTTAAAATTGTGGTGTTCTAGTTTTAGAAATAAACTAGATATACTTAAAAAGTATAACATACTTTAAAATAAAATTTATTCCTGTGATGCAAAGCTGAATTTTCAGCATCATTACTCCAGAGATCAATATGCTAATTCTAATATTCTGACTTATTATCAATTTTTCAAACAGTTGTGCTGCTTAATATTGTTTTTGATACATGTGATCCTTTTTTCAGGATTCTTTGATGAATAAAACATTAAAAAGAATAGCATTTATTTAAAATAGAAATCTTTTGTAACAATATACACAACCTTTCAAAGTTTGGGGTCAGTCAATTTTTCTTTCTTTCATACTTTAATTCAGTGAGGGTGTGTTAAATTGATCAAAAGTGATAGTAAAGACTTATATTATTAGAAAAGATTAATATTTTGAATAAATGCTGTTCTTTTTAACATTTTAATCATCAAAGAATCCTGAAAAAAAGGATCACAGATTCCAAAAAATATTAAGCAACACAGCTGTTTCCAACACTGACAATAAGTCAGCATATTAGAATGATTTCTAAAGGATCATGTGACACTGAAGACTGGAGTATTGGCTGATCAAAATTCAGCTTTGCATCACAGAAATAAATAATATTTTAAAGTATATTAAAATAGAAACTGATATTTTAAAATTGCAATAATATTTCATATGATTACTTTTTTTTGTATTTTTGATCAAATAAAATGAACTTTGATGAGCGTAAGTGAAAAAAATTAAAAATCTTACTGATCCCAAACTTTTGAAACGGCAGTGCATGCTACATTTTCTTCACAACTACGTTTTTTATTTTTATGTTTTTTCAAAAAAACAAAACAAAAAACAAAAACACTTAAAACCTTGCAGACAAGGCCGTATGATATGTCTCCTCTGCTAGTTGCTGTTCCGATCTTCTCTACTCTGCTCAAAACTCCCAGTGGTAGATCTAGTCCAAACACCGGCTCCTGGACAACAAATAAGGTGATTGAAGTCTTTAGTTTACAAAAATCTCTCCAGCAATCATATAGAAACAGCCTGGGTGCATGGCTCTTACCCTGTCAGTGCACCTGAAGAAAAGCCTGTAGTTAGTGACGGTCAGAGACCCTCTAACAGGCCCAATGAATGGGCAAATGTAAGTCACATCTTTAGCTGTAGACACATAAACACATACATTAAAACCATCAGAACAGATGATGTGCAGAAGTCAGTATGATGAACCACAAATACCGGAATCCTGAACCAGTTCCTCTGGCAAAAGAGGAAGTTCGCCTTTACTGGGGTCTTTGTAGACCTGCACACAGAAGAACATGACATCAGTGCACAGGAACTGAAACTTGATCTAAACTTTACGCTCTAAACTTTCATACCTTTTCGACTGCTCTTCCTTTACTCTGTAAGGGGAAAAAAAACAGATTTAGATTTACTAACAGATCAGAACACATAACAGTTTACTGTTGGGTTGGACCTTGGTCCTGACTGACCCGCAGCTCTGTGTCTGAAACTCTGGTGCCACTTGAGCGGTCTGAGCGCGTCGTGGTGGAGCTGAAAGGACATTAGAGGATAAAGGCAGATTAAAGCACACTGATGAGCTTAACAGTTTTCTCAGAAATGAACATTCTGTCATCAGTTACTGATCCTCATGTTGCTCCAAACCATCTTTTTTTAGTCTGCAGTATATTAAAGACTGGCAGCCCTGGCCATCATTCACTTTCATTATATCTGCTTTTCTATACAGTAAAAATGAGTGGTGTCATTCTGCCTAACATCTACTTTAATGTACTCCTACATAGTAATGAATGAAAGTCACTTATTTAGGTTTGGAACAAAATAATGTTGAGTTATTAATGACATCATTTTAATTTCTGGGTGAACTATCCCGTGTAACAGAGAAATAATCATACTACTACTGCGCTCCTCACAGAAAGCTTCAAAAATATTATATAAACGTCCGGGAACGTCGTTTGTGAAATGACGTATTGTAAATATTCATTCAGAAAAGCCTATGTGTGAGAGAGTGTGTTTGTGTTTTGTTTTGGTACCTGCACAACGACTCCACACTGTCCACACTGCCGCTCTCCTCCATCCCGGACCGGACCGAACCGCGGTACTGATAAAGTTGTAAAGTTAACGTAACTTTGTTAATTTAGTGACTGTTCTGTACGGAAACTCAGTGAACACAAACAGCGGAAGCTGCCATGTCTACCCAGAATTCCTCTAGGTGGGGCTGGTCATGCGCGCTCACGCGTTGGGCATTTGTGGCTATGAGCTTGTGCGTGTGTTTGTTGGTCACCTTGTAGGGACTTTTTTCCCCCAGATTCCAGATTATGTGATATACAAACACCAGAATGAGCACAAAGTAAATCTATGTATATTATAAACAACAACAACAACGAAGAAAGTGTCTTATGACAAGAATATACCCTTTATTAAAAAAAAAAAAAAAAAAAAAAAAAAAAAAAAGGTTGGGATTAGGAATAATAAAATGAATGAATTTAATGCCTTTTATTGACTAAATATGATTTTTTTTTTTTTTTTTTTTACAAGCTATTAATACAAAATAGGTCTTAAATTCTTTTTAAAACGTATGTGTGTTAGCTTTTTTAAAAAAAAATATTATTAATAATAAACTTCAATAAACAAAGTACAGTTAAAACTACAATAATACACATGAAAACATAAAAACACATACAAAAATATATATAAAATACTAAATATGTATACAAAATACACATAAACCCAAGGGGGTGGGCTAAACATTATGTAAATATATATAAGGATTATATAAGAACTATATTAAAGGACATTAAAGGATTTGAGTCTTAATTGCTTTCTTATTATGTAAAAAAACAAAAAACAAAATTGTGTTAACGTAAATTTGAATTTCTTTTTCAAGAACCAAAAATAAAGGCTTAGTTTTACTATACTTACACTTATGATTATGAAATTTAGCAAACATTAAAATCAAATTTATAATGTAAATGTGTGTTAGCTTATATTTAGGATTTCCTTCTTCTCGTAAGAGTGGGCAGGGCTATTTGTAAATTTTAAGGGTGTGGCTTCCGGTCTCAGCCGGTACAAAACATAATTTAATGTATTATCCTAATTTTGAGCACACTGGTTTGTAGTGCAAAAAGTTGTACCGTTTACTGCACATTGCTATTCTTCTTGTTATTTCCATATGGATAATGAACCGGACGTCAAGTCTCACCCTTAGGCTTACTTCCGCATTGAAAAAAAAAGATGGTTAACGTTGACAAAATTCACTTTTGACAAATTTAATCGTAGGCTAACTACTGGTTATTGAAAAATAAAGAAGGGCAAGCTCAGTGACTGCACAATCTAACATTCAGGACAAGACATCAGCAAATTAAGGACAAAATGGAGTAAATATAGACATAAACCCCCCAGCTAAAACCAGCCTAAGCTGGTTGGCTGGTCTTAACTGGTTTTAGCTGGTCACCCAGCCTGACTAGGCTGGTCAAGCTGGCTTTAGCTGGTTGTTCCAGCTGGTCTCCCAGCCTGACAAGCTAAGACCAGCCTGGCCAGCTAAGGAAGTGGCCAAAACCCCACTAAAACCAGCCTATGACCAGGCTGGATGACCAGCTAAAACCAGCCAACCAGCTTAAGCTGGTTTTGGCTGTTTTTTCAGCAGAGTAGAGGCAATTATAGAGTGTTTTCACAACACGTCATCAATCGGCCATATTGGTGGCACTGAACGTAAACAATGCAACTGAACAGGTAAGTGACATAATAGGCTAATATCTTCATTAATACTGCTTGTACGTATCTTTACCACCTAATAACTTTAGTTTGTAAAATATTGCACCCTTTCCTGCTTATTAAGCCCTTCTCTATATGATTTAGCAGCTTCCACACATTTTTCCATGGTTTAGACAGCATAAATTAGCAGAACCAAGTATTTAGTAGTAAATTAACCATGCAATCCATGCTGTTGTTTACATCCGAGTATCTCTATGGTATGGCCGCACATCCGGGTAACTGACCAAATTGTGACGTAAGTGCAAACCCTCTATAGTATTTTTTGACAAGTAAAGTCCTAAAGTCTGGTTATTGTTTCCTCATTTCCTGTAATATGTTCCTAGTCAGCTGAAGTTTGTTATAAAACCCTGGATTAATAGAAATCGAAGCAATCTACATTCTTGTATATTTACCGCCTCAAAAGGAAATAGGCTAGCAATTATTAAATGCAATTTCTTTTTCATGGATAATATGGAACTATTTGGATGAATATGATCTTTTCTTGTAAAGCTGCTGTTACGGATGTGATTTCAGTGCAATCCATTTATCTAAAAAGTTTTGTTGCATACAAATTTGTGCATACAGAGACTGTATCAATGTACAGTGTGTGTTTTTAAACTTTAATGTTTGTACATGGCTATGAAAGTGCATGAGAGCAATATGTACAAGCTTATGTATGTGAGTTGGTGTATGTTCATATGTAAATGCGCTTGTACATAATTTGCGTCACAGTGTCTGCTGGTGGGTGTGTGCCTTGGATCTGATCTGAATGGTTAAGGACGGGCAGCACAAGCATCTTTTGTGTGGAGATGTTTGTAGTGGGGTGAGTAACAGCGTGACACGAGTGATTAGCAATGCAAAGCTCCGGTACTGCGCCATAATCTGCACTAGGGAAACATCAACCCTTTCCTGTTCGACTTCAACCTCTTCTACTGCTCAGGGACCTCACCAACCGCAGGTAAACCAAATACCAACCCTACCAAACACAGTACTAAACTTACCAATTAAACCCTATCATAATCAACTACCAACCATGTTCAATCCAGCAACTCAATAATCAACCAACTAGCAAACCAGTCAAGTCAGCAGTAAAACACCTATTTATATGATCTAATTTAGAAAGTTTACAACCACTTATTGTTCATGGAATACTACACACAGTAATAAATCAGAAAATACTTTATAACACCCTTCTGAGAAACTAAAAATCTGTCTTTGAAGTGAAGATGTTCTTCAGTATCTCAGAACTTGAGGCTCTTTAGTGGATTTCTGATGTACTTGTATGTTTACGATTTTGTTTATCTCTACAATCTTAAAAATAAAGACTCCTTATTGGCATTGATGGTTCCATCAAGAACTTGTAAAATCTATGGAAACGTGCCATTGCACAAAAGGATCTTTAAAGTACAGGAGGGCTCTTTAGATGTTTTAAATGTTCTTTAAACTAAGAAAAAATGGTTCTTTTTCAATTGTTCTCTGAAAGGTTCTTTAGGAAATCAAAAAAATGGTTCTTGTATGGCATGTGGAAAAAAACTTTTTTTGGGTGTTTGATGACATCCATCACTGTATTTCACTAAAATAATAAACACAATCAACACTTTACTACTAGTAGTAGCAGTAGTTTTTTTTTTTTTTTAATATTTTACCATTTTAAGACAACACTTTTATTTGTATAATATGATATATAAAATATATATAAAATACAAAAAAGTATATTCCATTATATTAAATACTAAAAGTACTCAAAAATACCAATAATCACCAGTAATGTAAAGGCATAAAGAAAAACAAAGTGACATTATATGAATGTATCACCATTTTAATGAATTTTCATATGATATTCATATGGAGTATGCTATTTGCCAACCAAACTGTTGACATATTTCTAACTACCAAATCCACTTAAGACCAATTCTAAATTTCTTTATAAACCTATATCTGATTTCATAATGAGTCTGCTTGTATGAAAAAAAGAAAAGAAAAAAGAAAAATGCTGCATGGTGAGGTCAGAGCATTTAATATTACACAAATCTAGGCAAAAAGTCAAAAGTAAAAGATGGAAGATACTCAATGACCCATATCACACAAACACACACATCCAAGCGCACACTCTTGTTCTGTGACTGAACCCACACTTTCATTGTGGAATTGGAGAATGACATTGGCTGTGAGTTTGCCGGTCACATGGGTGGTCGTGCCTTCATAAATGGCTGCTGCAAGCTGGAGACACTCCATCTGACAGAAGTACACACATACAGACACACACACATACACACACACACACACACACCGGAGACACGGCGGGTCTCAGAACCCCTCTATACGGGCTCTGCCCATGCCACTAACACCACCTGCGGAGCCTGGTAATGCTGAATACTGCATAAATCTATTTCTCTCACTTACTTTTTTATTCTGTCAGAACATGGATATTCTGCTGCTGATTTCTACTGTAGATGTGGTTGTATTTTATCCTTGCACTTGCTTTTCTTATTAAATGTAAATGGTTTTTAGCCAGTAAGGTACTTTCAGGTATACAGAGTCATGATAAATCACTTTGTGCAAGTACCAGTCTGTACAGAACAACTGTTGAGGCATATTCTAAGTTCATATTCTTGTGTCGTGCATTGTTTTAAAAACCTATATTTGCATGTTGCATCAGATGCAGTCATTATGTGTTGTTTGTTACGACATCTCACGGTTATTAAGCAGTAATGAGAGGGATTAAATCAAGACTTTGATGCAATGTATGGGTTTATGCATGTCTCGCTGGTGCACATTTTGCGTGCTGTGTGTGTACTGTTTTTAAAGACATCTCTTATGTTAACCAGAAATGCTTTTGTTTGATTATAAATACAGCAAAAGGGAATTGTGAAACATTATTGTAATTTAAAACAACCATATCTATTTTAATATATTTAAATTTCTAATTTATTAATGTGATGGTGAATTTACAACAGCTATTATTGCAGCCTTCAGTGCTGATCCTTTAGAAATCATTCTAATATGCTGATTTAGAGCTCAATTATTATTATAATCAATGCTAATAACATAATTTTTTGTGGAAACTTTTTTTTTTAAGGAATTTTGATTAATATAAAGTTCAAAAGAACAGTATTTATTTGGGAAAAACATTATAAATGTTTTCACTGTCACTTTCGATCAATTTAATATGTCCTTGCTGAATTTATATATTTATTTATTTTTATTTTTCTGAACCCAATTTTTGTATGATAGTGTGTAGTATGTATAGAATAATATTAAATAATAAAATATTTAATATTATGCATGTCTCAATGCTAGTGCAAATTTTACATGCTCTGTGTACTGTTTTTAAAGATTTCTTATATTTACCAAAATTGCAATTGTTTGATCATAAATACAGTAAAAGCCGTGATATTGTGAAACATTATTACAATTTAAAATAACTCTTGTCTCTATTGTAATATATTTAAATTTTTAATGTATTAATGTGATGTTATTGCAGCCTTCAGTGTTGATCCTTTAAAAATCATTCCATGTTTAAAGAGTTCATTTGCAAAAAGTTTTTAAAAATTTTCAAAACTAATGTTTTTTAATTCTGCATTCTAAGTAAATATCAATCAAACTGCAGTTGGGTTGTTCTGATTAAATAATAATAACTAAAAATACAGCTAACCAACACAATAAAAACATGATAACACATTTAAAAACACAACTTATGAAAATTAATAAAAACGGAGTTATCTGTTTTTGCAAATAAACTCTTCTTTAGTGATTTTGGGCTGAATTAAAATGTTTTTTTGTTTTTTTTTCCTGATCCCAACTTATGCATAGAATAATATCTAAATAATCCAGAGAGGCTAACAAGCTGATGACTGTATGATACCTCCTCCGTTAGATTGAGAGTGGCTTCTGTTCTAACCGTGTGTGTGTGTGTGTGTGTTTCCTAATAACAGTGGAGTTTTTCTCTGTCTTTCAGATCTGGAACCAAAAATGAACTGGGCGTCCTTTTATGCCGTGATCAGCGGCGTGAACCGACATTCCACCGGCATTGGGCGGATTTGGCTGTCTGTCCTTTTCATTTTCCGGATCCTGGTTCTGGTGGTGGCGGCAGAGAGCGTGTGGGGCGATGAGAAAGCGCATTTCACCTGCAACACCCAGCAGCCCGGCTGCAACAGCGTGTGCTACGACCACTTTTTCCCCATCTCTCATATCCGCCTGTGGGCGCTGCAGCTCATCATGGTCTCTACCCCCGCCCTGCTGGTTGCCATGCACATTGCACATCGTCGGCATATCGACAAAAAGTTGTATCGCCAAGCTGGCCGCACGAGTCCAAAGGACTTAGAGCAGATCAAAAACCAAAAGATGAAGATTACCGGCGCCCTTTGGTGGACATACATGATCAGCCTTCTGTTCCGTGTGTTATTCGAATCCGCCTTTATGTATCTGTTCTACATGATTTACCCGGGATACAAGATGTTCCGGCTGGTAAAGTGTGACTCGTACCCGTGCCCAAACATAGTCGACTGCTTTGTGTCCCGACCAACAGAGAAAACAGTGTTCACTATATTTATGCTTGCGGTGTCCGGCGTCTGCATCCTGCTCAACATCGCAGAAATCGTCTTTCTTGTTGCTAGGGCAACAAGTCGCCATCTCAATAACTCCAAGGATTCCCCAGTGGGAGCCTGGATCTCTCAGAAACTGTGCTCCTTTTAGAAGTGCTCGTCCTGTCACTCTCTGAAACCTAAATATTTCGCTCAAACACTTAATGTTAATGAGAGCTAATGTCATTGATGATGTTTTTAAATTTTATAACTCAGAATACTTTTTAAAATATGTACATAATATTACTCCACACAATTTTAGAACAACATTGAAATAAATTCACACTGCTGTATGAAATGTTATACTCATATTGTACCTAAAAACACTACAATTAAATAAAATCTTAATCTTTATTTGTGTAGAATCACTGTCTGATGACAAAGATTAGATTTACCACAGGTTTGCAAATATCCACAAAAAAACAAGTTTATCCACCTTATTATTCAACGCGGAATTAAGCCTATGGGTGAGACCTCCGGTTAGCCGCTATAAGGGAAATAAGGACAATGTGCAATAAACAGTAAAATGTTTACACTACAAACCAGTGTGCTTATAATTAGGATAATACAGGAAAATATTATGGTAAGACAGACCAATTGCCAATATCAAGCAGCAAAACCAGCTGTTTTGTATAGCTAAAAATAGCTGGATATGAATAAGACTGGAAGCCAGACCCATAAAATTTACAAATGGCCCACCTTTATGGGAAAAATAAAGTGGATAAGAAAGACAGTCCAAATATTCCTATTTATTCATCAGCTCTACTTCATTATCCTGCCAATCAGTGGTGTTCGACCAGAAATTTCTAGGGGGTCCAAAAGTCTTAAAATGATTTAAATTTAGTTACATTGACATAATCTTCACTGAAATTCTAACACACTAAAAAATAAAGATGTCCAACATCAAACTGACCTTATTTTTTCTTTTTATTACAACATAACATCGTTTACCAAAAAGAAGTATTCTTCAAGTTTATTTTATTAAGTATACTTAAGTAAAGTTCAAGTATATTTTTAAGCATACTTTATGTAGTAAGTATACAAATATCAGTGTACAAGTAGTATACTTTTAAGTGTACTATTTCAATACTCCTTTTGGATTAAACTGGCCCACATATAAAAGTATACTTTAAGTATAACAGTAGTAAACCTTAAGTACACAACTAGTTTACATTTATGTTTTCAGTTTTTTACTGCAAGTTTACTAAAAGTGAACTTATAGGTATACTGATAGTTTACTAATTACTTTTTTATGCATTTTTAGTACACTTTGAAGTATAGTCTCAGTAAACTACCAGTTTAGTAGTTTTATACTGCAAGTATACTCATAGGTTTTCTTTAAGTTAATTTTATATCATACTTTAAGTGCAATGTCCCTGTGTAGGTATTAATTTGGATATATTTTGTTATATGAATATCTGAACATACAAAACATCAAAAGAACGAACAGAGTATCTGCTTATAAACAAAAACATTTTATTCTAGCTTCATGGATTATTTTTTTAGAAACACTTGAATGTGGGTAAGTTTTAGAAATAAAAAATAAATAAAAAACTATTCATGATAATCAAAACGTAGATGGAGTTGATCAACACCCCAAAGCTTGACAGTCATTATTACCTCTTCATGGGTTGACATTTTATGCCATAACGTTACACAGTTTTACATATCTATGGTTTTGATGCTGTTTTATGTCTGACGATTGTGTTAGATTACATGTGGAAGCATCTGTAGTTTTGGTTTCTTCTTTACTTGTGTTTTGGAAAGTCTGTACAGAAGATGTGTAATAGTGCCACTGTATAACAATGAAAATACTGATTCTCAGAGCACAATCCTTATAAGTCAAGTATACTTTAAAAAAGTCATTTTAAGAATATTCATGAGAAGTATATAAAGCACATCTCCGAGAAGTACATAAAAAGTAGACTGAAAGTATACTTTCCTATTTTTTAGTTTAAAAGAAGTATACTAATAGCACACTTAAACTTCTTTTTCATAAGGAATGGGGTAAGTTGACCCACCATCATGGCAACTGTACACTTTTACTGTCATGTGATCATGTATTTTGGAATCACACATAATTTCTGCCAGACTATGAAAAGGAGAGACACGTGGGAGTAGTGGAAGGCACCCATTTACTTCAAAAACTGGCTTGGCTTGTCAAAGTAAAAATTTAGCTTAACAGATGTAATGGCTGTTACATCAAAGAAAATTTATCCAGGTCTAAAAATATGTACAATGCATAAAGGTGATTTAGCAACATATAAAAGCTAAATATTAGCCTGAATTGGTAAGCTAGCTAGTTTTTTAGTTTTTTCCAAAATGCCAGTTATGGGGCAAAGTGAGTCAAATGTTGTGGGTAAGTTGAGCCAACACTTTAACTTACCCCACCACAAGGCACTTAAGTTAAGTTAAACCTCTAAAGTATAAAATGGCATTTTAATGTGATATTACACAACTGGTTTAGTTTATCATATATAGACCACATATTATTTGCAGTTTATTTAATAGGGACAGTGTACAAGTGCACCAAATCCTTGTCTGAGAACCAGAAGATGCTTTTCACCACATTATAATCATATATATCTTTCCTATAATCTCTAATGGCCTGTTCGACATTGCAGAAAAGCTACCATGCCAAGAATCTTTGACTAAAATGTTTATTAGTTTCAGTGACATTTATTCCTTCATTCTAGTTAAGTTTTTATTTAATTTTACTTAGCAAACTCTCTGTTTATTCTGTTTTTGGGAAGGTTAAAACTTTGGTGTTCAAAATACTGTTTTAGAAATGCAAAAAATTAAAGATTGAAAATGAAACTTCATTTGATTGGTTTTATTTTGTTTAATTTAGATTTAAGAAAAGAACTGACTGTATGTAAAATTGAATTTGATTAATAAATTTGTTCTTTAAAAGCATCTTTAAAATTTCACATGGATTTGAATCAGATTCAGTCAGATAGTCAGTTTAAACCCAGATAGTTCATCTTACCCACTGACTCAGGTCAACTTACCCCTAACCTGGGGCAAACTGAGCCACAGGAACACTTTTTTTTTATAAGAAGCCACATTTTTAGAACCCTTTGTCATAGATACATTCAAATAATTTAAAATGGTAGGAAACATCCTGACCACATAAGTCGAAAATGGCTCATCTTACCCCACTCTCCACTAAGGACAAGAGGTTCATCATTTGACACAAGAAGGTCTTCGAACATTGTCTCACACAAAAGTGTCCTTGGAGTTAAAAGTGTTGAGAACCACTGCAGTAAATAGCTAATTTATGATAAACATAAATAAAAGTGCATGATAAACATATATAAAAACGTATGCTACAACTGCAATTCAGGTTCCACTTAAATAAAAACAGGTTTATAACTGGTATCATAGTTGTATCATACTTGTGTTGCCAAGTACATAAAAATTCAGATTCACTATGAATTCAGGCATTGCTTTTTATTATTTAAACACTTTCGTGTGTCAAACAAAGGTTTAAAGTAATTATTCCATGTCTCTTAATTGCACAAGTAGCCGATGCTCTTTAAAAGTTCGAAATGTATTTGTTTTACTTGTAGGTCTGTACAGGGCATTACCTCTAGGGGGCGCTACAGCTCCAAAAGACTAGCTCTTTATAGCAACTACAGTGACCGTAAAGTTACATCCAAAATTGCAAGGTCAGTCTCTCTGGACCAGCATTTGTAATGTTCTGTTAATGGACATAATGATGATACCTTTTTGATGAAGTGCTTTTTATAACAACGGGACATCTGTTTTAATAATCTGTTGTTAAAATTGCTTATGGTACTTATTAGTAGAATTGGGACTGACTTACATTACCCGCAGAGGTCAACAGGTTCAGTGGCATAATTATTAAATATTTATTATATTGTTAAACAAATAACTAAATAAATAAATAACCAGTTTATTCCTTTATACCTAGAATTTCAATAATATATGTGACCCTGGACCACAAAACCAGTCTTATGTAGCATGGGTATATTTATAGCAATAGCCAAAAATACATTGGATGGGTCAAAATTTTTCTTTTATGCCAAAAATCATTAGGATATTAAGATCATGTTCCATGAAGATATTTAGTAAATTTCCTAGCGTAAATTTATCAAAACTTAATTTTAATTAGTAATATGCATTGCTATGAACTTCATTTGGACAACCTTAAAGGAGATTTTTTCAATATTTTATTTTATTTTTTTTTCACTATCAGATTCCAGATTTTCAAATAGCTGTATCTTGGCCAAATATTGTCCAATCCTATAACCAAACATCAATGGAAAGCTTATTTATTCAGAAATTTACACTTCTGACTGGTTTTGTGGTCCAGGGTCACATATAATAATATAACAGGCCTATATACAGACCATCTCACATATCAGAAAAAGGAATGAAAAATTTTATGAACCTGTTTTGAGTCACGGGTCTTCTGTCAACAACGAGTCCTGTTTACCTGGGCTTAGAGAATGTAAAATATTCCCTGTCCTGCCAGACCATTACATAGTCAAAATACCAAATACAATTTAAAAAGGAAAAAACAAAAATAGAAAGACAAAAAGAGACTGTGTTTCAGATGCTTTCCTTCAAAGGGAAGAATGTATCTGCCTAACTGTGTCCTGTGAGCTCTGCTATTGGTCCTGACAGCTGTCACTCATCCGAAAGGCACTGAGAAACAAGGCAGGTGGTACACTCTTCAAAATTCTCCCTAGGGATTGTGTTCCCTGCCAAAATTAACCCTAACACACACACACACACACACATACATGCACACACATATATATACAGTGTATTTGTATGGGTCAGTTCTCTCTTTCTGTTTGAGCCAGTGTTGGAGTCCAGAAGAAAGTGTATGTGTGACAGAAGAAGTGCAGCACTGCTTTAAACTTGTACATTACTATTTATGTATGAGGGGATCGTTCTAACTCTGGACGTTTAAGAGAGGTGAGTTTCAAGCTGTAGAATTAACTGACTCATATACACACACTGAGTGAAGACAGCACAGGAATAGCATCTGTCAGAATGAAAGATCAATTTATTATCCTTTTAGACTCACCTCTGTCTTGTATTTACTTCTAACAGTTTTTGATTCCCTATTTTCCAGCATGAATCAAACTATGGATCTATATGTAAAGATAAAAGCTTGTTAATGTAGATATGATTGTCAGATCCATCAGATTTTGGGGAGAAGAAGGGATTCTATATTTAGTATTATGACTAATGCGATTAATTCATATATGACTGTGTGTGTATTTATTTGTGAATGACTAATCACAGAATGTTAGGGTGAGTATCTGAGAAAGGGTGTGTATTTTGGTTTAGAAATACTTTGTGTTTAGTGTATATTTGAACAGCTGATGCTCTTCAATTAATTTGTGTTTTTCAGTGTGAAACTGCAAACAACTGTAACTCACTTGAGCTCTCAGATTCATATAAAAGGCAAAAAAAAAAAAAAAATTAATTGAATTAATTGAAAAAATTATTGGAATCTATGTACATAAAAGCCAAGGTTTCAAACTAAGGTCTAGGAACAAGTTCCAGAGAGTTCAAAGAAAGATAAAAATATATGAGTAAAAAAATATATGAATAAAAATAAATTAATTAATGAATGAATTAATAGTTATAATAAATGGCTGATTTTAATTTAATGCAGTTTTCTAAATGGAAAATCAGTCGAAAATCATTTAATTATGAAACATATAGAAGCACCTTTGCAATGACAGCATCATATTTTGGGGTCTGTAGCATTAAAAAGTTTTAAAAGACTTTATTTGTTAGTTTAAAAGAATATTAGCAGACAGTATGCAATGCAGAAAGTATGAGGTGAGTTAGAAGATCCTTGTGTGTGTGCGCGTGTGTGTGTGTGTAGGGGTTGAGTATGTCCACCTGTTTCAGGTCATGCTCAGGCATGAAGACATGTCAGTCAAACCTCAGGGCCACGTGACCAAATATAACAACACATCCCTCAAACATGACAAAGAACCTTCAACCCACCCCTCTAATAGTATATGTGTGTGTGTTAGTCTGTCTGTGTGTGTATATATATACTTAACCATATTTTAAGGACAAATTTGTACCCAGGAGTGAACAAAATCTGACAAAAACCTAGATTTGTGATGTCCTCACTTGCAAAAATGGCATAACAATTAAGTAAATAAAGTTTTTATCATATTATTACAAAAATAAAGATGTTTTCTGTTAGGGTTAGGTTACAGCATTTTTAACTGCACAGTTGAAGTCTAAAGCTCACATACACCTTGCAGAATCTGTGAAATGTTAATTATTTTACCAAAATAAAAGGGATGATTCAAAATGCATGTTATTTTTTATTTAGTACTGATCTGAATAAGATATTTCACATAGAAGACTATTTTCATATAGTCCACAAGAGAAAATAATAGTTCAATTGATAAAAATGACCCTGTTCAAAAGTTTACATACACCTGAATGATCCACAGCTTTTTTTTGTTTTGTTTTGTTTAGTGATAGTTGTTCATGAGTCCCTTGTTTGTCCTGAACAGTTAAACTGCCCGCTGTTCTTCAGAAAAATCCTTCAGGTCCCACAAATTCTTTGGTTTTTCAGCATTTTTGTGTATTTGAACCCTCTCCAACAATGACTGTATGATTTTGCGATCCATCTTTTCACACTGAGGACAATTGAGGGACTCGTATGCAACTATTACGGAAGGTTCAAATGCTCACTGATGCTCCAGAAGAAAAAAAATGATGCATTAAGAGCCAGGGGTGTAAACTTTTGAACAGAATGATGATATGTACATTTTTCTTATTTTGGGTAAATATCATTTTTTTCCCATTTAGTACTGCCCTTCAGAAGCTACAGAAGATACTTACATGTTTCCTTCAAATTCAAAAAGTTTTCACCCCCCGCCTCTTAATGCATCGTGTTTCCTTCTGAAGCATCAGTGAGCGTTTCAACATTCTGTAATAGTTGCATATGAGTCCCTCAGTTGTGTATGTAAACTTTTGACTTCAACTGTATGTATACTATGTATATTCAAATGAAGTCTATTGAAAGTCCACATTTAGATGATTAAGTACATGCTGAGCATTTTTCTTCTCTTTTCTTCTAGAACAGAAATTCAAAAAACTAAATATTTATACATATTATTGTAGGGATGTATTGTACCATGTAAAAGCTGACTGGATTGTACTTATTCATTTCCCTTATATTTCATGTAGTTTACTTTTGACAATTATTATTCAGACTAAATAATTTAGAATTTTCAGATCTGCCACTTACGGATTATTGGACATAACCGATTATTAGCTTAATTAAAATTGCTGTATCCCTATGTTTCTGTGTGTATTTCCAGGTGAGCACGCAACAGTAATGGGAGACTGGGGCTCTCTTGGGAAGCTTTTGGAAAATGCCCAGGAGCACTCAACTGTGGTGGGCAAAGTCTGGCTCACCGTACTCTTCATCTTCCGCATCTTGGTGCTTGGTGCTGCCGCAGAGAAGGTTTGGGGTGATGAGCAGTCTGGCTTCACCTGCGACACCAAACAACCTGGTTGTCAGAATGTATGTTATGATATAACCTTCCCGATCTCTCACATCCGATTCTGGGTGCTTCAGATCATCTTCATCTCCACTCCGACACTGATCTACCTGGGCCACATCCTGCACCTGGTGCGCATGGAGCAGAAACAAAAATGCAATGAAGTGCGCGGGGCAGACAAACAGGCACTTTTGAGCACCAAATCTGGAAAAGGTCCCATACGTGACGAACAGGGTAAGATCCGTCTGCAGGGAGTCTTGCTACGCACATATGTCTTCAACATCATCTTCAAAACGCTGTTCGAGGTGGGCTTCATTGTGGCACAGTACTTCCTGTATGGTTTTGAGCTCAAGCCACTGTACACCTGCAACAGATGGCCCTGTCCCAACACCGTCAACTGCTACATCTCACGACCTACAGAAAAAACCATCTTCATCATTTTCATGCTGGCCGTGGCCTGTGTTTCTCTACTGCTCAACCTGATAGAGATGTATCACCTGGGTTTTACCAAATGCCGTCAGGGTCTCCGATACAGGCGCTCTCATTCTGTCTGCGACACTGAATCTAAAGCGCCCAGTGAGGACGCGGTGGTTCCGTTTGTGCCAAGCTACCCGTATTTTCCTGCTCACGCACCACCCCCGGCTCCCTTTCCCACCGAGCCACACTTTAACCTCTCAGACCCCGATGGAACCTTCCCGCCGCACGGCAGCCGCTCTGTTTATAAGCAGAACCGCGAAAACATGGCTGTAGAGCGCAGCGGGAAACCGGACGCGGCAGATGTCAAGATGAACAAAACAGCGAATTCTGTACCCGGATCACCAAGCCAGCAGCGCAGGCCCAGCCATTCAAGTCGCTACAGCAACAACAAGACCAGGATGGATGATCTCAAAATCTGACCAGAAGGAAACGAGACTCCATCATTGATTCTGGGCTCTCTCGTTCTGAACACACAGAGATTTTTCCTCTTCTGCTCACAGGCATTGAGCGTATGATGAGAATAATTTACAAAAATGTCATTAAGAATCAGGGAGCCTGAATGAAAATTGGTGTGATGCTTTACTTGAATTCATTTTGTGGGAACATTGCAATAACTTGATCATTAACTGAAAAGATTCATGACTAAATCACATGGAAGCTTTGCTTTGATAAATCATAATCAAAGAGACAAAAAGTAGAAATTATGACATTAAGACAAAAAGTCAAAATTATGGCATAAAGGGTATTATAAAAAAAAGTCGAAATTGTGACATAAAAGTCAAATTATGCGTCATTATAACAAATTTTGTCATAATTATACATTTGTTGTCCTATTTTCAACGTTTTGTCATCATTTTGACTTTCATGTCAGAATTATGAATTGATCTCATATTTTTTACTTTTTGTTTCAGACTTAATATCTCATAGTTGTGGTGGAAAAGGGCTCTCATAGGGATGATTATTTAAAAGGACTTAAAAATGCTTTTCAATAAGCAACAATAAAATACTTAGGAGACTTACGGGTAAAATGTGAATGTTTGTATTTTTTCTTTTTTTTTTTTTTTTTTTTTGAAGGAAACTAATTTATTTATATTTTTCAGTGGCAACACTAATCACATTTTACAAGTCAACAGCTTACAACAGTTACATCATCCAGACTTGGCTGACTGTTTTTACCAGGTGTTTACAGTGTCTTCAATGCGTCTATGGCCTGTTTAAATCTTTTTATCTTGCAAACCAGCACTGTATGAATGTACTGTACTGTCCACACATTCTCATGTAAACATGAATGATATAAAGTTGCTACGTGTGTTCACGTCTTAAATAAACACTGGAGACTATTCTTAGAGAGCTGAAATGAGTGCCCAGAGACACTTTGTATGTGTGTGTGTGTGTCCGATTTGAAACTTGAGACAGGTCTGGCAGACGGACGGGAAGGAGCACTGATTGGCTAAATCTGTTCCATTAGGCAAGAATACAGATTGACTCAAGAAGTTGCCAAAAGCATTTCAGCAGATCCAAAAAGTTTACAGTGTCACTGATGGGTTATGGATTGTTATTTCCTCTGGAGCTCTGCTCCAAATACTTGTGAGCCCTTGCTGTCTACTGTCCTTCAAAGGCAGAATTATACTAACCCAAAAGGAGCCTCAAAAGTGACTGTTTTGAAATAGGCTGCAACTCCATGTGTCACTCACACACTGCATAAAGCCTCTCATATTAGCATGTTGATAAGCTAATAACTTAATACTCAAAGGCAATAAGCACATTATACATACACTAATCTTAGATGAAATAAAACGCATACATTTGTAAATAGAAGACAGTTGAAAGATAAATACCTTCAGTATAATACAATTTAATGTAAAGTGCTTACTTTTGCTGGGAAGCTCAGAATCCCTTTTTTCCGAAAGAGCATGCATGTGATATGTGTCTGGCTTCCGGTCTCATCTGCATCCATCTATCTTTAGCTGAGCAAAACACCTCGTTTTGCTGCTTAATATTGCAAATTAGTGTGTCTTACCATATTATTTTACTGTATTATTATAATTATGAACATACTGGTTTGTAGTGCAAACAGTTTTATCGTTTACTGCACGTTGTTATTCTTCTTGTTAATTCCCTATATTGGCTAATGAACTGTAAGTCTCGCCCATAGGCTTAATTTCGCGTTGAATAATAAGGTGGTTTTGAAACACGGTATCTTTTACATTTTGAAAAGCTTCAAGACCAAAGACCTTCCCCCCGAGGGAGACTACAACATCTGCTGACATGAAATGAAAATGCACTCTCTTTTCTAAATGCATGTTTTGTTCGTGAACAATTCACGCATGCATGCATTATTTACCTCAAAATTTTTAATTAAAATATCATAACTCTGACCTGCTGGTAAAATGACAGAATTCTCTCTGGTGATGCCTGCCTCATTTAGTCCTCTTAAACCTGTCCCTCCCCAATCACACAAACTTTTAAGTGCAATTCACATTTCAGAATTCAATTACAGTTTTTCACATTTGCTAAACTCCATTCTTTAAACCAAATTCTTAGCCTAAACCAATTTGTCAAATAAATCACCCTTCCTGCAAAACCCTAAACAAGTTTAGACAGTTTAGACACTGTTTTCATATCTAATGCACGGTTTTTGCAAAACTTTAAACACATTCTCACTCACTAAGACAAAGTTTGCTCTATGATGAACTTGTGATGCCAAACCCTAAACACAAAAAGCAAAAGTTAAGCACAGCTGCAACACGGCTGTCATCGTTTACACACAATAATTCAAAATTCTTCACACTTGTTTCTAAATATTTAAATGTACAAAATATAAGCCAGTTGAAAGTGCACAGAAGGCACAGGTGCATCTGTGAATCTGTTATGCTGTAAGATGATATTACTGTGCAGTATCACACCTAAGAAAGAAATCATACCTAAATTTGGTGAATATACAAAAAAAAAAAAAAAAAGGAAAAAAGGAAAAATACACACACTTATGTATAAGTATATATAGATATAGATAGATAGATAGATATGTACACACACATATAGGTACGTACATACACACACAGACACACACACACACATACATATATATACATATGTATATATTTTTCCTTTTTTTTTTGGTATATTCACCAAACTTAGGTGTGATTTCTTTGGAGTGTGTGTATGTTTATGTATCTTTTTTTTATTGCTAAATAAAATTACTATATACTGTAAACATTCTTTTTTTTTTTTTTTTTTTTGTAACTACATGCACTGGACACTGTGTTCTCCATTTTTTGATGTAGTGTCTAATGAATGATCTGTAGTGCCTATACTACTGACTAATGTCTGTGTGATTTGAAAGCTTTGTTTGATTTTGAGTACAGGTGAAATGGTTTTGAAGCGACTGTTTGATTTTGCCAGAAGAGTCAGGGGTTCTGTGAATTTAGTTTGAATATTTGGATTTGGGTTTAAAGTTTTGAGAAAATGAGTGATGGTTTCAAAAAATGTGTTTTAGCATTTCAGAAAAACTGTAAGAACCGATGATTGTTTTCTTTTCTGATCATTTGTATGTCACAATAGAAAATACTTCCATTTCATTGCGACTAAATGGATCCTAATTAGGAGATTGAATGCTTATTCTATTTTAATGGAAGTCAATGAGAGTTACTCAAGTTAGTGTGCTAGATGAATTGCTTTTGTATGAAAACAGTGTGTTGGGTAATAAATCTACAGCTTTGTTGCTAATCTTTGTGTTTGCCATTACATTTTCATTTTGGAGAGCACTAGAACTTCCTACAAAATCGAAGTTAAAAGTGGTATTCATGATCAGCACTCCACTCTTTTTTGATGGTCTTCATCAAAGTTTATTTATTGCTGTAAAACTGTGAAAAAGTCAGTAGAGGTTACAATCTTCCCATTTTAAGAAAATCATGCAGGACTCACAACAGGTGCTGCCATAGTGGCAAGGGTCAGAGGACATGATGTCAAGCTGTGCCAACATGACCGTCATAAAATATGTAACCTTCCTCATGTGACTTATCAAAGTCAGCTGAAGCAGATCACAGCAGGGACCTGTCTACACTCTTGCACTGATCACACCAGTGGGCCGTCTGCACCTGCAGTAAGGGTCGATCGCTCTATTGCTGGTCCTGCTTATATTGTTCTCATTATACCAGGAGACTTAGCTTGATATTCCCATGTTCCTGGATCAGCGTTGATGCTGCTCCTAGAAGAAAATTTGAGATTAACAAAGCTGACAAGAGATATATCCTTTCTTAATACATTTTATTTCATCATTACATTTTGTGACAGTTCATGAGGCACAAACAGATTGTAACAAAGATAAATATTTCAGACGAAAAACATAAAAAAAATGAAACTTAAAATGAAAACGACCACACTATTACCCTGAAGTACATGAAGCGAACATCAAATGTTCAGCAAGAACAGTAAGAGAGCAACTCTGAGATGTAACACTAATAATGCAACTTCTTCTTCAAGATGCCTTTGATGGTTAGTGTGCAAAAAAAAAAAAGGGATAACCAAAACACCTTCCTTGGATAAACAACCAATCGAATGGAAAATACGCACTACTCTGAGATGCTTTTTAGCTTTAGAAGAACATAATTACATAATTACACAGAATGAAAAACTGTTTAGCTGGTGTAGACCTGACACAACTTCAAACAGAATAACCACAAAACACCAATTTCCCTTTCTTGCATTCATCAATACAAGCTCTCAAAGTTTAAATTAAGAACAATTCTGCATATTTATTGGTCCATTTTTGCATCATACAGCATCTCTTATAATAGGTGATTTATCACTTAGCGTTTCTTACAGCTTCGACTACAAGAACAGACAGAAAAATTACTTACTCGCTTTGCATATAATTTACAGCGCAATATTCCTAAATATTTCTTTGCTTAAGCATTTTAGTATGATATTCTTTTAAATCTGTAAAATAAAGACAGAAAATATACTTCTTGTTTTATGACAAAATTCAAATATATTTTGAAACTAATCTCCAAAATGATTGCGATAAATGTTTAAAGATGAAACAGGTTTCGTTAAATGGAAGCACTTGTGATATTCGTACTTAAGTCCTGAATCAAAAACGAATAAGGCATAAACCACAGATTTCGGTTTGTAGACACAAACACATTCAGTGAATCAGAATTACACAACTATAATCTGAAATTCTAAAACAGACTTTCAGTGTAGTGGAATGTGATATGATGTTGGCTAAACTCCGCCTCCTGATTAGCATAACCGGTTTGGGCATTCCTAACCAGGCCTCTGTAGAATGAACAATGTTTTCATTTAATGCAGCAAAGTAATGTAAGGCGACATATGTGTTATGGAATGAATTCTCAAACAATATAATTTTTTCAGCCATTAGCAGTTCAACAGCATAGCATTTTGAATTCCCTTAGAATCATCCTTCCTTTTGTGGTCCTCCATGTGCTTACGTGTGTTAGGTCAGGCCGGGAATGATAAATGTAGTGCATGTGCGTGTGAGCTTTGAGGTTACTCAATGGATGAAGCAGGCGAAGCCTTCATGCCGTCATCCCAAATCACACGTGCCATTTATACTATTATTTATAATATAATACCTCAATTAGTCATCATAATACCTTCATCTACATTATATCACAAAATCTCACACCAATCATTTAGATTACACAAATAACATTTAACACTAATCTTTTATATTACATCAAAATACCTCATAGCTAAATCATTTTATGCCTCAATTTTTTTTTTTGTCCCTTTGATTTGTACTTGTCCTGCATATGTGCGTCTGTATATAAATAAAACGGTTTACTCATCTGTAACGGACAAAGTGTTTCACAAACACTGACCTGTACAAGTCACACAGACAAAAAAGGAAGGGAGAGGGTTTTTATGGCTTTTAGGGCAGTGTTTTGCTGATTGCTCTGATGTAGTGTGTTAGTGTACGTCTTTAAGCTGGTTTTTACGTGCATGTGCAATCAGAGAATCTGTGTCAATGGGCCGTTCGAAGAAGCGAACGACAGATGGTTCATTCAGGAGAGATGCGAGAATCTGCTCGAAGGAGAAACTCCAGTCTCCGTCTCTGACTGTGGAGGGCGAGCTGGGGGTGTCTGTTGGCGTGTCCAACACGGGGCTGCTGGTTCCGGTGGGACTGCTGGTGGGCGTAGAAGGACGTGATGTTGAGGTTGGGGTAATGTCAGAACGGGATGGGGCGGTTTCTTGTTGACTGACCGGAGACTCGGGTTGGTCGCCTTCACCCTCAGTGAGGGTTTCTGTCTCAGGGCTGGTGGGTAGTGTTGGGGAGGTCTCTGGCTGAGCTGTGCTGGTGGGTGTACTTTGGGGCGTTTTCTGTGGGCTGCTCTCCTGTAGCTTTCTCCCCACCTCCTCCATGCGCAACAGAAGACTGGTCACTCGTGCCACAGCGCGGTACAGACTCTCCTCCTCCTCATTACCGTGGAACACTCCGTAAAGAGTCTTTGTCAAACCAATAAACTGCACCTGGAACACAGTCAATGCAGTCTATTTAATTCAACTGAAATACAAAGTTCTGCCATTAAACTCTAGATGGCAGTCCGATAGGTTCTAACTTCATCTAAAATTATCAGATCATTATTCACATGGTGCAGCTGATCGATCGGCTCTACATTGTGACCACTTCAGTCGCATTTGCAACTGAAAACTACTGCGTGCGACTATGGAAAAAATATTTAGGAGCACCCGATCAGCATATTTGTGTTTGAACTGAGGGGAGCTTTAAAGGTATCTATGTGTTTTTGCAACGTTGAGTAATGTAACACAGATATATCTCACAAATCCTTTCAAACAAAGTGTAGAGAGAGTCTAAATAAGAGATTCACTGTGCAGTGTAGGGAGCTTCGTTGATAATGAAACTTTGTGAGATAGCGATGAACTAAGATGAGTGAGAGCTTTTAATGATTTTTAAGGGAGTTAAATGTAAATGAGATATTGATTTGATACAACAGTTCAACAAGAAGTTAATATTGAGTGACTTACATTTTCTGAATATAACTCTATTGCCTGATTTCGTCATCAAAAATAGTCTGAAACAAGTCATAACTGAGCCACTGTGCATCTCCATTCAAATAGCGCCGCGTTTCGTTTATGAATGAACGAATCTAGTGAGTCAATGACTCAATTTCCCATTCATAAAGACAGTCACTTGCTTTATTCCTGAATGAATCAGCCGTTCGAAAGAATCACATGAATGATGATTCAGTAAATAAATGAGTGACTTGCTTTCACCTACTGGCAGATTTAGTTTCATTTTTAAAGTATATTTTCAGTTATTTAAATCATTTAATATTTCTGTATTCAAAATTTTATATTTAAAACATTAATCTCAACATGAATTTTTGAATTTGATTGTAGTCATGGCTATGAAAACATATGAAAATACACCTACAAGCCACTTGTGTGTTCTTCTATGCCACCTCTGTAGTACATATTAATTTTGTTTATACTGACTTCATTTGATTGGTAACTTAATAAGACTGGTTGTTTTAATAAAAAATTTTAAAAAGCTTAAATATAATTTTTTTTTAAATTGACATAAAAGATTAGATACTTTTAATAAAGTTAGAAAAATGCCATTACAAAGGTAAAAACAAAATTCCCCTTTAATTCACTTGAAGTAGTCAAATGTCACCTCGTAATGGGAAGGCTAATTTTTGATCAGTTTTTTTGATTATTGATTAAAAGGTCCTAAACTTTTGACTGTGCTCTTAAATTTTTTAAGTGCTCCTTAAAAGAAAAGTAAGCGTAGAGCCCTGCATCAGCAGCCAATGAGCTTGCTGCTCAACATTCAAATACTTGACTAGTGCTTGCTATAGGAGATGCTGCACCCTTCAGAAACCCTCCACCTCCCCCAGCTCCACCTGTGTAGATCAGCTTGTGTGTGTTCAGGACAAAGATCAGTGAGAGCAGACTATGGCAGAGAACAGGAATAAAGCTGCACTGAACAAGGTCAGAGAGCAGAGAACGGACATTAATGACACTATTGTCAAACACCTCAAAGTACTTGTGGAATCATCACTGATTAGGACAAAGCAAACCAGGTGCTGTACTCAAAAAAGCATGAGGAACAGAATTGATGTCCCATTTCAAAGATGAAATTCAAAAGATGTATATTTTGATTATATGCGGTTCTTCTTAAAATTTCATTCATTAAAGAATCCGGAAAAAAGTATCATAGGTTCACAAAAAATATTTGGCAGCACAACTATCACCAACATGGATAATTCTAATAATAAATCAGCATATTAGGATGATTTCTGAAGGATCATGTGACACTTAAGACTGGAGTAACAGCTGATGAAAATCAGCTTTGCACCACAGGAATAAATAAACAAATATATATATATATATATATATATATATATATATATATATATATATATATATATATATATATATATATATATATATATATATATATTATTTTATCTTGTATTAACATTTTGCAATATTACAATTGTATTTTTGATCAAATAAATGTAGCCTTGATGAGCATAAAAGACTTCTTTAAAAAAACAAGTCTTACTGATCCCAAACTTTTGAACAGCAGTATAATTAATTACGTAGGTTGTTGCCTTCGCTTAGCTAATTTTGATGCTAGATTTCAGTTAATGTACACAGATCAGCTATACATGAACTGGAAAATCTCAGCCATAAAGCCATAAAAAGCCATCATTCAGTCAATCGTTCAATCATTAAATGTCTGAACAACACCACTTGATACCATTAACTGTGCAGTTGATCAAAAAGGAAACAAATACACTTCAGATTATGTACATTATGTGTTTAATTCTGACCACACATTTTGTGTGTGTACCTGATTAATTCTGGGCAAATCTTTAATATTCTCCTCTCTCCGCTGCAAGTCTTCTTGCCACTGTTTCAGATATTCCTGCAGATCTACTTTAGCACGACCTGAGGGGCAAAACACAACAGACTTGTAAACGGCTCCCTGGACCACTTTATTCTGATTCATCAATCACACACATTGACACAAATACATTGACTTTGACATTGTGTCTCTTTTCAACTCAAATAAATATTTTCTGTCCATTTATTTATTTGACAAGTAGCCAAGTAAAAATGCAAAGTCATTTGGTCATTGCAAAGTGACCCTGACCACCCTGTTATGATTTATTTTGTGATATTGTTTGATATGACATAGAGAACATGATTAGAGGACAGGGATGAATACTTCACCTCTCTCTGGACATTTTCTGATCACTCCATCCTCTGCAGAGTCTACATGGAAAAGAGGAAAAAAAAAATGTATATAGCCACGAAACACAGAGACACTCACACATGCATGAACAGATATACTTGCATACATATACAGTGGGATGCGAAAGTTTGGGAACCTCAAGCAGAATCTGTGAATAAGTGAATAATTTTAACAAAACAAAAGAGATCATACAAAATGGATGTTATTTTTTATTTAGTACTGTCCTGAGTAAGATATTTTACATAAAAGATACATAAACATACATAACTAAAGCTAAAGCACTGTTCTTCAGAAAAATCCTCCAGGTCCTGCAGAATCGCCAGTTTTCGAGCATCCTTTGGATATTTGAACCCTTTCCAGCAGCGACTGCATGATTTTGAGATCCATCTTTTCAAACTGAGGACAATTGAGGGACTTAAACGCAACTATTAAAAAAAGGTTCATACATTCACTGACGCTCCAGAAGGAAACACAATGCATTAAGGGGGGTGAAAACTATTGAACAGGATGAAGATTTTTTTTTGCATTTAGTACTGCCCTTTGGAAACAACAGAAGATACTCGCATGTTTCCCTGAAGACAAATTAAGTACAATTTACCTTGAATTCAAAAAGTTTTCACCCCCTGGCTCTTAATGCATCGTGTTTCCTTCTGGAGCATCAGTGAATGTTTGAACCTTTTTTAATAGTTGCGTTTTGTCCACAGTGTGAAAAGATGGATCTCAAAATCATACAGTCACTGCTGGAAAGGGTTCAGAAAAGATGGATCTCAAAATCATACAGTCACTGCTGGAAAGGGTTCAAATATGCAAAAGATGCTGGAAAACTGAAGAATCTGCAGGACCTGGAGGATTTTTCTGAAGTGCTCAGAACAAACAAGGGTCTTATGAACAAGCATCACAAAACAGAAAAAACAGTCGTAGATCATCCAGGTAACCACACACAGTATTAAGAACCAAGGGTTCCCAAACTTTTGAAGGGTTATTTTAATAATTTCAGCTAGTTAATTTTGTCTTGTGGACTATATGTAAACATCTTTTATGTAAAATATCGTACTCAGGACAGCACTAAATAAAAAATAACATGCATTTTGTATGATCTCTCTTATTTTGTTTAAATTATTCACATTTTCACAGATTCTGCAAGGGGTTCCCAAACTTTTGCATACCACTGTATTTTAAAAGCTTTTCAGGGTGGGCAGGGATGTTTCTAGAAATCAAAGCTTTTTGGCGGTTAGGTGAGACTAGTCCGTCTTAAGCACAAATAAAATGCTACACACAACACACAAACATTTGAAAATACACATAAGAACACAAAATAAATCACTGACATTATAACACACCCAGAAGAAAGAAGAAAGAGTGAAAAGAAAGTAGGCATAAGGAGCTACAGAAAGGAGTGAAAGCTGACCAGAAAGACGAGTGGAAAAAGAGTGATCTTCAGCCGGAGGGAAAAATCTAGACGACGGTAAAATCTTACACTCCTGGGTCCCTGAAGAAACACACAAAATATGCACATATGCACACATTCTTCTAATTTTATCTGATTCGTGTCAGTCATGATCTGTCATAAGATACAGATAAATCCGCACTTATCAAAATGGCTTGTTGTTTTAAAAAGGCACAGTTACACAAACATGTTAAAAGAACTTATCACCATCAAGAGTGATGGGGATTTAGATAAAGTGCTTATCTAAGTAGTAGCAGATCCATGCTAGTAATCCAAAGGTTACTGACTCATACTACTTTGGCCCTATATTGCTATTATGCCCTTAAGCCAAGCATTAAATTCCCCAATTTAAATGAAATCCCAAAGTACTACTTTAAGTTCCTCTGGATAAAAAAAATAGTGTCTAGCAACTAACTAAAAAAAAACGTAAAATTTACAAATAAAGCAAATAATGAGGAGAGGTTACATATAGATTATACAGAGTCACAGAGGGTATATATACAGAGATATAGAGATTAAATAGGGTTATAGAGGTATATAGATTATATATTTGACCCAACTATTACCCTGTAAAGAAGATTAAATGTGACTGCAGGGGTTAGATATAAACATTATATAGAGTTATAGATACATAGAGACAGATTATGCAGGGTTATACATGGGTCAGACATATAGATTAAGGGTTGCTGAACTAAATAGACTGCTTAAGGTTATAGAGGGGACAGATATTCAGAGATGGATCATATGCATACATAACCATATCTTATTTTCACACTAAACTATAGCACAGTGGCAGAATTCATTAAATTCTTTTACCTGGTTGAAGGTGTAGTTTGAAGAGAAATTTTAGTTTTTCTGTGAATGATCTGTTGTATAGGATATCTGCAATATATACACACACACATACTCTTGAATGAATCTGACAGGTTGTACAGCAAGCTGCTATGTACTGAGGTGAAAGGTGAAAGGTCAGTCAGTTCAGTTCAGGGTTAGGCTCTTCTTACCCAGACCCAGTATGAATTCTTTGAAGTTCACAAGTCCGTCTCCATTCTCGTCCAGAAGCCGGAAGGCTGATCGTTCTAGCGAGCGCGAGTGCGTGTGTGTGGTCCATGGCTGCAGGAGGTTAAACAGGCTACTAAACTGGGACTGATCCAGCTGGTACTGGTCCAGATATGGCAGGCTGGGGTCATGGTTCTGCAGGGCAGGACTACATACTGACCAGTAACAGCTCACAAAGTGCTGCCTCTATAACACACAAACAGTCAAAAGACACACAAGCTTACACAGTTTGAACGGCAGTGGCAGCATTTAGAGGCTTCAGGCACTGAAACGCACAAATCTGTTAGCAGAGCTGGGTAGATTACTTACAAATTCTAGTAAGTTACCGATTCCAAATTACACCACAAAAATTGTAGTAAGTAACATAATCCATTACATTACAAATTTTAGGTAATATAATCAGATTACTTTTAGATTACTTTTGAACCATCTTGTTTTTCACATTGACTTAAATAGGATAATCTTGTACCATACTGATATAAAAATACAAAGAGTAAGAAGATATATTTCATTAAGTGTTACAAACAACATGAAGTGCATTAAACATTAAATTACATCAGTCAGTCAAAATAAAACACTTACTAAAAAAAATAAATATTGTATTTGTTTACATGTCAGAGAACCATGAACATGCAAATGTGATACTTAATTATTAAAATATTTCAGTTAAACATATTAGGTGAAAGAGGATCAGATGACAAAAAGTTTGTGAATTTGTGCATTTTAATGTGTTTGAAAGACAAAGGCCTTCCGAAGACACAGAAATAAATAGTTAAATAAACTACTGAGTGATAATTCAAATAAAAATCAATGTGTTTATCAGTAGTTTATGCAATGTTGAAACACTTCTTAAACCTGAAAATATACTTGTAAATATACATGTAGCCATCTGACTAATGACTGATCTCTGTGTTTATGTCCACAAAACTGAAAGACTTTCTGAGTGTAAAAAAGCAGTAGGCTATTTTACAAAGGAAAATTTAAAAGATGAAAAAGAGGTATTACGGATAATAAAATTATGAATGATGTATTGCTATTGTGTGGAAAATATGTAATCATGTGTTCCATAAAAAATTAACTGTAGTCTGATTACGAGTATTTTAAAATGTAATTTAATCTAATCACAAGTACTTTATTTTTGGAACCTGATAATCCACATTACACAATTACGCAATCAGCCACTACCCAGCTCTGTATGTTAGTGTAACTCACCTTAAAAAGCACGTAAAGCTCATCCAGCTGAGCAGCACTGAACTTCACATCTTGAGCAACAACACGCAACTGCAGCGATAAGGTACAAAAATGACAGACAATTAAACAATTTACTATGGACAACAATCTTTACTGCCACTGTTTGTGCAAACAATGTGTAGAAAAACAAACTGTGCAAATTACACTACTGTTCAAAGGTTCTGGGTCGGTAAGATTTTTTTTTTTTTGAAAGAAGTCTTTTATGCGCACCAAGGCTGCATTTAATTGATTTAATGCATTTAATGCATTCTTGCTAAATAAATTCATTTCTTTAAAAAAAATTCCCACAAACTTTTGAATGGTACTGTATATTAGCAAAATCAAATTTGCCATAAAACCATGCATACATGTATCTACTCCCCATTTCAAATGAGATAATAAGCATCAAAACCTGAGTAAAAAGTAATTTCTTAGTATTCTGGTGGCCTACAAATGCAAGTAGACAATATTTTTGTTTATTTACTTGGAATTAGTGGAATTTCCAATGCTTTATATATTATATTATGTTATGTTATGTTATATATGTAAGGGATAATCAACGTTTTGCCATGCATTAAAGGATTTTTCAAAGAACCACCCAACGTGAAGCACCGAAGTGCATTTAAAATCCTTTAATGCACAGCAAGCCATTGATTATCCTGCTTATTCCATGGTCATTTGCCAAGTTATAGACAAGTTAAAACAAGTATTGCTATTTGCAGCACTATATTTGACCGAATGGGTAAAAATTAGTTATTTTTGTCAGTTACTACACCTTAGCTTTTAGCTCTCTGACCTCTCTCTCTCTCTCTCTCCCTGTGTATGTGTCTTTCTGCACGAGTGATGTATGTTGGTTAATGTGTATCAATTAAAGCAGCACATTAAAACAGAACAGTGATTAGACTGACTTGGTGATTAAACGGTTTTACTGCATACCTGCCAGTCAATCAGAATCCAGTGTTCAGACACACTATGGAATGATATATTCTATTCTGTTCTGTTCTATTCTAATGAAAGTAAAGGAATAAGGTGCATACAGCATGGCTTTTGTACTTACTACATTTTGTTTTGTTGTGTCTTCTAGTGTCTGAATGACATACAGCTTGTTCCTCTTCCGCATGTTTTCCACTTCCTCTGTTCGAATGTCTCCATATTTCTGAAATACAGAAGCTTCATTAGTCTGGGCAACTGTCTGTTTCAGGCGTTCCATCTGCTGACCCCACAACTCCTGTCAGAGGGGGGTTTTCATCATTCCATGCAGCTGACCAGTTTGAAAGTGCTGAATTCTCAGGCACTCGCAAAATTGGCACCTTTTCATTGCACATTAAAATTTGACATTCCTATAAAATCTGTCACCACAAGTACAAGTGTCAATTGCCAAAGCATTAACAAAGACATCAGATGCTCCCATCAGTAAATTCACTACCCTAAAAATGATGAAAAATCTACTTTTACTAGTTGTGATAAAACCAGAGCTAAAAACATAAAAAAGAATATTGATTTTAATGTTCACTATAGTATAACAAATTGTGTAGCTTTACCTCATATGCCTCTTTGATGAGATCACTGATGTCAACCTTCTGTATCGATTTGTCATTGGCTGTTGCAGATGCCTGCTGTACAGTAGCTGGCAGGGGACTGTCTTTATTTGTGACATTATCAAAAAACCTGAAGGATAAAATTGAATATTAACACAGGTTGAGTTTGTAGATAAAAAAAAAAAAATCCACTGAAAAAATTGATTCTGTTCACAATTAAAAAGCAACTTGTCATTCAAAGACACTCTGTATGGTCTTTCGCATATTTGCTAAATGAATCACACAGCATGGAAAAATGTTCATTTCAATAAAAATAATAAGAATAATAACACATTTTTGTGAAACCTTTTCTGTTTAAAATTAATTCATTTTATTACATTGCACATAACATAACCGGCAATGCAGCTTGCTACCAACATGCTTTGGCCGTGTTAAAAGAACAACGTCCCAATCACCTGTTGAGGACTGTAACAGCTTCTGCGTCGTCATGGCAACAAAGCAGATTGTCCATATTGTAGTCGAGGACAGCAAGGCCAAGCTGCAGGATAGCTTTGATTCCATCATAAAAGAAGCAGTCAACAACATTCACAGCGCTCTCTATTGGCAGTACACTGATGAAGAGAGTCAGGAACCATGACAACGACACTGACGAGAAGAACGACAGATCTGTCATGTGTTCGGTCAGCTGGGTTAGATGCTCACGGATCAGTTCCTCGAACACAGCCTGGTCCACCAGGGCTCCTGCAAAACACACACACCGAGACTTGAGTAATACCGTATGCAAAAATAAATGGATTCAGTTAACTGCCGCTAGCAGGAACAAACAGAATTGCGCAGATAATTGCAGAGAGAACAGGAGCAAGAATTTAACAGGAAAAAAAACTTGATTATTTGATAATTGTAGGGCACACATTAACAAGTATTTATTATTCACTTCAGTTGTCAAAGTAATTACAAATCCATTGCCATTATTGTAATGGCAAGTTAATTAAGATGATGCAATCACCCCCTCAGGTATGAGGTTTGTACAACCAGCTCTAACACACAAACATACCAATAATTCTGCGGTTGAAATAGTCTGGTAGCATTCGTTCACACACAGCGACCAGCAGCCAGAACGCTTCTTCTTCTTTAGCATACAGAAGTAACACAGAAGTCAGGATATTCATTGCCTGGAGAGACCGACATATAGAGAACAAGTGAGATTTTATGTCTTACAAAACAACATGATATAGTTATAATATGTGACCCTGGACCACAAAACCAGTCTTAAGTAGCACGGGTATATTTGTAGCAATAGCCAAAAATACATTGTACGGGTCAAAATGATAGATTTTTCTAAGTAAAGATCATGCTCCATGAAGATATTTTGTAAATTCCCTACCATAAATATATCAACACTTAGTAATATGTACTGCCAAGAACTTCATTTGGACAACTTTAAAGGTGACTTCAGATTCCTCAGATTCCAGATTTTCAAATAGTTGTATTTCGGCCAAATATTGTCCTATCCTAACAAACCATACATCAATATTCAGCTTTCAGGTGATGTATACATATCAATTTACAAAAAATTAACCCTTGTGACTAGTTTTGTGGTCCAGAGTCACATATATGAAAATTCAATTATTATTAGAATGAGTGGAAATAAAGTAGATTTTTTTAGTGAATAAAATGAAAAACACATACACATTTAAAACAACAATTTTGTTTTAAGTGAACGGTCCCTCTAAGAGGGACAAATTTAATATAAATAAAAATATTTATTCCATGCTTACATTGACTTCACTTTGCATATTTTCCATGCTTATGCTTTGCATACACAAAGTTTTTGTTTATCAAAACATATTCATATTTCATGTCCCTTCTGTTTTGCACACAGAAATATTTTTAAATGCATTCCATTTATGTTCTTTATAGCCATGGATTCAGCTGGTTTTAATTGTCCTCTTGTTCTGTTAAATATTTAATATCAAATATGTGTGCAATAAAAATATCTTGTTTTTTGTGGGTGTTTATGTGCATAGTAATGAATAATTCATCTGTGCTAGTCTTGCAGATAATAACCTAAGTTGTGCATGAAGAGGCTGTGCGGAAGAGAAGAAATTGTTGAATAAAGTCATTACTTTTGTTTTCTTAGCGTGCAAAAAGTATTCTCGTAGCTTCATAAAAATAAGATTTAAGCACTGATCATGGACTATGGACACATGGACTATTCTATCAATGTCCTTTCTACCTTTCTGGGCCTTGAATGTGGTAGTAGCGTTGCTGTCTAAGCAGGGTCTCAGATTTCATCAAAAATATCTTAAATTGTGTTCCAAAGATGAACGAAGGTCTTACGGGTTTGAATGATATGAGGCTGAGTAACTGAGTAATCAAAATTGAGAAAACAAAAATGACAGAATTTTTGAAAATCAAACGTTGTTTTAAACAAAATCAGGCTAAACCAAAGGGCCTTCAGACATGCCAGGATCATCTGATTGACATGTAAACACTTGCTAAGTGAGAATTTTTACATTTTATGCTATGACCCTTATAAACACTAAACCACTACAAGCCTGAGCAGCTTGAAATTGCATAGTCATTCAAATAGTGTGCAACGTGATGGTTTTGGGAAAGCCTCTTACCATTTTTGTGAACAAGATGAATCGGATGTTATATGAACTGTGCAATTTGATGCTGAGACCATGTTTTAGACAAAATGAAAAAGTTTTATGCGCGCTTTTACCTGGCAGTAGCCGATTTTGGGGTTGCGATGAGCGTAGGCAGTCAAGACGCGGCGAAGAGCAGAGATTCCTGTGTCGCTCTGGAATGCAGGATGTTCAGGAAGGGAGCGATGCAGATCTCTCTCAATCTCATCACACGCAAGCGAGCTGCTGCCCATACACTCCTCCAATAGCCGCCCGTAGTACCCGGGATGAGAGGTCATGTCATGTACTGCACCTATAACACAAGCAAACATACATGAACAAACTGTGGCACACACCTACATATACATCCACACACACACACACCCAAAACAACACAATACACACCTGAGAAGAGCATCCACAGTTCTCCTCTGAGAGTCTCTGGAACTCCTCGTACAATGAGATCGCGTGTTTTTTTGGTGCAGAACATTCCAGTTCCACGGCCATATTCAGCGAAATGGATCTGCCACGACTGCTCCTTCATTCGCTCCTTCAGCTGTCAATCACAATGTTACTATATTCAATACCGCAGTGGGATCCTTGCTAACTAAAAACATACACTACCATTCAAAAGCTTAGGGTCTGTAAGAAGAGTAATATTGTGAAATAATATCAAAATTTACAAGAACTTTTCTATTTGAATACATTTTAAAATGTATTTTATTCCTGTGGTGGCAAAGCTGAATTTTCAGCAGCCATTACTCTAGTCTTCAGTGTCACATGATCCTTCAGAAAACAGTATAATTTGCTGATTTGGTGCCCAAGAAAACCTTTCTAAGTATTACTAATGTTGAAAATAGTTTGCGGCTTAATATTTTTGTGGAAACCATGATACATTTCAGGATTCTTTGATGCATGCTGATCAATTTAATGTGTCTTTGCTGTATGAATATATTCATCTTATTGATCTCTAACCTTCACACGGTAGTGTATACCTCATGTTTTGATTACATCAATAATTTTCACTGTACTAACATTACACCAATATTGCAATAAAGTTATTGGTACCATTTTGGGGTCAAGGTTTTCTGCATCATGTGGATGAAAGACATTCATAAGAGCTTCAGTGCTGACGGCTTGACTTTGCCCCACCATAACACCCTCCTCATCCTCAAAGAGAAGCAAACACACACACACACACATACATCAGGTGTCCAATAAGTCTGCTCAGGCATTTTTACAGTTATCATAAAATCATAGCATGAAATGCAGGGTATTTGTAATTGTTATGAAATATATTATCATGACAAGTACGTACATACTTAGAAGGAGAAGTTCACTTCCAGAGCAAAAATTTACAGATAATGTACTCACCACCTTATCATCCAAGGTGTTCATATCTTTCTTTCTTCAGTCATAAAGAAATTATGTTTTTTGAGGAAAACATTTCGGGAATGTTCTCCAAATAGTGAACTTCAATGGTGGCCGTTGAAGTCCACATTATAGAGAAAAATGAAATGTTTTCCTCAAAAAACATAATTTCTTTATGACTGAAAAAAGAAAGACATCTTGGATGACAAGGCGGTGAGTACATTATCTGTAAATGTTTGTTCTGGAAGTGAACTTCTCCTTTAAAACACATACAGTAATTTCTTTTATTAGTGGATGAAAGTAGAGGAATTACCGGATTACTGACGTAATGCTGGGGGCTTCCTGCTGTCCCACATTTTCTGCGGATGGTGGCAGCAAGTCGCTCAAAATCCCGAACTTCAGAAAAACGCAAAGCTCTCTTTCCACGAAGACACACAGTAAGGGCACGACTACTGCGATCTGGCAGTTCCACACTAAACACCTGCAGGAATAAATGAATGCCAAAAACACACAGAAATCAGCATTAGTGAAATACAAACACAACGGTAACAAAACTCTAAAAGTCTAAAAGCAAAACTGTGAGAATATGCCCATGGCCAACAGGGGTCGCTTCAAGACAATATGAAAAACTCTTGCTATTTGTTCTGGATTTATCACTCAGATATATGTAAAATTACTGTCAAAATTAATTTTCACCCTCTGTTAATAGAAACCACTTATGTATTGAAACTCTAATTCATACAAGACCTCTTGATTAATTTAGGCACAGTTTTTCAACATTAGTATAAAGCAGATCTTTATCGTAATAATTCTCCTAAATTTCCTAACATGGACTGTTTACATTTTCACTGCTTCTGCACCCTTATGAGAAAAATACACACTTTGGCATACTTGTAAAATGACTACTTATTCTGGAAATATTGTACTTAAAAACAATATACTTAAGTGAAAATAGAATGTAATGTTTCGGGGCTTTTAACCGCATGTTAACTGCAATTAAATTTTATTAATGCTTACTGCATTTAATAAAAAACTTGTATTTAAACTTATATTAAATGCAATTAGCTGAACTTCACAGTGCTTTATTAACCTGCTTAAGCAGGACTTAAGTACATCTTTATATGTAATTTCATAATTCTGTTGTGTTTGAGATATGGCTAAAGTGTGAAATGTCAGCCGAATGTACTGACAGGCATTTATGGTAAACGAAAATTTACTTTAAAGATATTTCTATTGAAACATATATGTCACGTATTTAAATATATTTGTTATTACACATTTGTAGCGATGAAGCCAGAATTTAGTATATAAGAAACATTAGCTTTCAATAAAATATTGAACACCACACTACATAAATTATAATCAAATACATCACATTTGCTTTGTTTTAATGACAAAATTAAATTAAAAGGTATTGAATTAAAAGTGTACTCTAAAGTAAAACTTTTAATTTGACATTATTACAAACAGCACTTTTTTTTTTAATTTACTTAAAGAGATAGTTCACGTGAAGAAATTGTTAGAAATTGTTCAGTAAAGTCATTATTTTTGTTTTATCTGTGCACAAAAAGTATTCGCGTAGCTTCATAAAATTAAGGTTGAACCACTGACGTCACATGGAGTATTTTAATGATGTCCTTACTACCTTTCTGGGCTTTGAACGTGGTAGTTGCGTTGCTGTCTATGCAGGACTATAAAGCTCTCAGATTTTATCAAAATCATCTTAATTTGTGTTCCAAAGATGAACGAAAGTCTTACAGGTTTGGAACAACATGAGGGTGAGTAATTAATGACGGAATTTTCATTTTTGGATGAACTATCCCTTAAGTGATAGTAACTCTAAGTACTCATAAGCGGCATTTTATTTCATTTATATTATCTGCAAGAAGTTCTTTCAAAATATACTTTTAAAATTTGAAGTAAAAGTGCAGAGTTAATAGAATTACGCATACTTCTTTTTCTCAAGGGCAGTCTTCACCATGACAGACTTCTTTGCAGTTTGCAGAAAAACGAACAGCATACCCACCTCCCATAGAGGGATTATGAGATGGCACTGAGACCCATCCTGGCTTGCAAAGCACAGATAGTTCTCTGAGACACATATTTTCCCAAGCGTATTGACATGGCTGAATGGAACCCAGAGGAAACTCTCATACACTTCACAAAGGTTCTCCTCCTGCGGCAACCGGAAAAATGCTCGAAATGACTGATTCCGTGCATGTGTTTCTAGAGCCCTGCAAAGAAGATTACAACAGAGTCAGACATTGTCCAGTAAAACAAAAAACGGTAACAGAGGAATAATAAAACTAATGCACCTCTGTGTGATGTGAAGAGGGTTGGCCAGTGGATGTTCAGCATTAAATGTCTCTTTGTCAAAAAAACGCACAATGGCGTATTCGGCCAGCTGCTGCATAATCAGGTATGTCTGCTGGAGCCTCAAGAGCATCGAGAAGAAATGATCCTCTCCGCGCACACACACACGGATGCTCTCCGCCAACAACACACTCGATGTACGTTCCAGGCGGCTCACCTCATCCCAGGGATAGACCAGTTTCACTAAACGGAAAATGCACAAACCATGAATAATATGAGATTGTGATATTTATAAGGAGAAAATCTCTTATATCTCTTGTAATTCACAGATGAAAAGAAAAACACCCAGGTTTGAAGTGACAGTGAGGGTGAGTAAAAGATGACAGAATTTAACTTTTTGGGTGACTATTCCTTTAAAGGATTAGTTAACTTCCAGAACAAACATTTACAGATAATGTACTCACCTCCTTGTCATTCAAGATGTTCATGTCTTTCTTTCTTCAGCCGTAAAGAAATTATGTTTTTTGAGGAAAACATGTCAGGATTTCTCTCCATGTAATGGACTTCTATGGTGCCCCCAATTTTGAACTTCCAAAATGCAGTTTAAATGCACCTTCAAAGGGCTCTAAATGACCCCAGCCGAGGAAAAAAGGGTCTTATCTAGCGAAACACTCAGTTTTTTTTTTTTTTTTTTTAAATTACAATTTATATACTTTTTAATCTCAAATGCTTGCCTCATCTAGCTCTGTGTTTTTTCCGGTCATGACAGTTAGGGTACGTCTAAAAACTCCCATCTCATTTTCTCCTCCAACTTCAAAATCTTCCTGCATCACTGCAGAAGTACCAACCCAGTGTTTACAAAGTGAACATGCAAGTGTACAAACAGCGATGTAGGAAGATTTTGAAGTTGGAGGAGAAAATGAGACAGGAGTTTTTAGGCATACCCTAACTGTCATGACTGGAAAAAAACAGTTCACGCAGAGCTAGACAAGACAAGCATTTGAGGTTAAAAATGTTATAAACTGTAATTTTTTTTGGAAAATAATGATCGTTTCGGTAGATAAGACCCTTATTTCTCGGTTGGGATCATTTAGAGCCCTTTGAAGCTGCATTTTGGAAGTTCAAATTTGGGGGCACCATAGAAGTCCATTACATGGAAAGAAATCCTGAAATGTTTTCCTCAAAAAACAATTTCTTTACAACTGAAGAACAAAAGACATGAACATCTTGGATGACAAGGGGATGAGTACATTATTTGTGCATGTTTGTACTTGAAGTGAACTGATCCTTTAAGACTTTGATATGTGAATAGCCTGTGTTATGACTGGTTAACCTCTTTGCAGGTGAAAAAAAACCCTGCAATTTCCATGTTTCTAAATAATGAGTAATCACGGATATGTAAACATAATACACGTGTTTTCAAATAGGGGTCCATTAGTCTTTTAATATATGTGGGGCCTTGTTACCAAGCCACTTTATTAATAAAAGCACTGTTCAGACATCATAACTGTCTTAAAATGGACAGCTTGTGGTCAGCTTGTGTAAACAGGTGATCATGTTTCTAACCCTCATTTCCCAGCATATAGGAGTAGAAACACAGGAAGTTGGTGCTGAGGTAGATCCAGCCCTGGTTTGGCACTCGTCCTCTCCAGTAGCTGCAAGAGAAATACGTCACAAGCTTCTCTCTCTGAGGCAAACCGAACAGACGTTCAAAGCGCAGCACTGCCTCCCGGAAGCGCTCTGGGTCCTCCTCGTCACCGGCTGATGTGCCCTCCTCTGCTATCAGACCCTATATAAACAACATACCGCCACTAAAATCAACAATGCAAGTCCAGCTGCTGGGACTAACATCTAAAATAGCACAAAACACGAAAACAAGCATTCAAAGCCTCTCACCCTTATCTTTCCCTGGACAAAACTGGTGATGTCTTCGCCAGAGTCAAACACAGAGAGAGTTCTGATGATGTTCTGCTGCAGCCAGTCCCAGTGCTGTGAGATCTCCTCTAAAGATGCTCCTTTACACACACACACACACACATTATATAAGGATCTAAATGAAGAGAGTCTGAACCCTCACGTACACGTTAACACTGTGTGCAGCATCTCTCTCACCACAGGCAATGTTCCAGTACACCTGAGAGTCGGGCGTCTGGTGTAAAATGCGAAATGGGGCGACCTTGGCTGTGGAGTCAAGAACTGTGTCCAAAGTTCCAACCAGCAGGCCTAAAACAATGACGCAAAACAATAAACATAACATTACGAAAACTATTTATATATTTCTTTAAATCTGCAGTCTGAATTACAATTGAATTTGATAATATAAAAAGACAATGATAAGAAAAACATAAAAAATTCTGTTAAACTTCCAGAACAAAAATTTACAGATAACGTACTCAACCCCCTTGTCATCCAAGATGTTCATGTCTTTCTTTTTTCAGTCGAAATGAAATGATGTTTTTTGAGGAAAACATTTCAGGATTTTTCTCCATATAATGAACTGATATGGTGCCCCGATTTTGAACTTCCAAAATGCAGTTTAAATGCGGCTTCAAACTATCCCAAATGCGGTTGTAAACGATCCCAGCCGAGGAAGAAGGGTCTTATCCAGCGAAACGATCGGTTATTTTCATAAAAATAATACAATTTATATACTTTTTAATCTCAAACGCTCGTCTTGTCTTACTCTGCTGAACTCTGTTTTTTTCCGGTTCATGACAGTTAGGGTATGTCGAAAAACTCCAATCGTATTTTCTCCCTCAACTTTAAAAATCATCCTACATCGCTGCAGAAGTACCGACCCAGTCTTTGCAAAGTGAACATGCAAAGGAAATCAAACACCCTTTACAAAAAAGGTAAAATAGTGATACAGGATGATTTTGAAGTTGAGGGAGAACATGAGATGGGACTTTTTGAGTTCAGGGAGAGTAAGACAAGATGAGCATTTAAGATTAAAAAGTACATAAACTGCATTATTTTTATGAAAATAACTGATCGTTTCTCTAGATAAGCCCCTTCTTCCTCGGCTGGGATCGTTTACAACCACATTTGGGATCGTTTGAAGCCGCATTTAAACTGCATTTTGAAAGTTCAAAGTCAGGGCATCATTGAAGTCCACTATATGGAGAAAAATGCTTCAATGTTTTCCTCAAAAAACATAATTTCTTCACAAGAAAGAAAGATATGAACATCTTGGATGACAAGGGGGTGAGTACGTTATATGTGAATCTTTGTTTTGGAAGTGGACTTCTCCTTTAAGTAGTCATTATATACATACAAATATCAGCTGTTTTCAACTATGTTCAACATTGATTATAATAAGACATTTTTCTCAGCATATCAGAATGATTTCTGAAGGATTATGTGACACTGAAGACTGGCGAAATGGCTGCTGATTTTATAGACCAATTTTGATGTTTGCAAAGAGTGATGATGGTTTTTGTGGGTGGAGCCTATCTGGTGGCAGAAAATGACAGTTTTAAAGTAGCAGTCTACAGAAACCATAGAATAAAAGAATAAAAAAGGTAATTTTGAATTTATATTTCGAAATTCTGACTTTTTTCTTGCAATTCTGAGATTATACCTCACAAGAAAATTAACTTGTCGTTCTTTCTTTTCCCCTTGGATCTTTTCCCCTTTCATATATCCCACACTTCTAGCTTTTTTCCTCAGAACTCGCAATTGTTGAGTTAAATTAAATCATAAAGTCTGACCTAGGAGATATAAATGTCAGAATTGTGAGATAAAATAGGTAAATGTTATGTAAAATGTTATAGGTTTAAACAGTACTTCATACTGGAACTCTAGGGCTAATATAATATGTCCCCTATGAACCGCATATGTGAATATTATGTAGACCTAATGTTTAAATCAAATGTATGCTTTAAAAGTAGAGTAATCATAGCAGGTTACATCCAAAGTCTGTCCATTTAAACGTCTGCGTTTACCTTCAAATGGCGTCTTTGATGACAGTATTCTATGAAAATGATTTACGTTCCGATTCTGACATCCAAAGGCAAACAATACATTTTTCACTTATTCCATGGATTTTGCCCTTTTTCCTTCACTTGTTACCAGTGCTTTTCTGCCACCACAATGCATGCGCAGCTGCAAGTGACGTAACTGTGACATGTACACCAAATTGGTCTATACTGTAATAATATTTCACTGTTATTTCTGTGTTTGTGGTGAAATAAATGCAGCCTAGGTGTGCAAAATACACTTCTTTCAAAAACATTAAAACATTTTACACACACACACACACACACACACACACACACACACACACACACACACAAATATATTACTATAATAAAACAATAGAGAATAATATGGCTTGACTGGTACTTGAATTACTTTCAATGTCTCTAATGTACATCAGGATGTTAGCAGGGAATTTAACGTTAGTCAATGAAAATCTGTCCTCTCTGCACTGCTAACACACACTGCTTCAGAAAGAAGCTGGTGTATCATGGACCTTAGCCATGAAGCAAAGGTTTCCATGGTGATGAACTCCAAAGGAAAAAAAAATAGACACTAATTAGAGTAAAACCTATAATCAGCTCGACAATAACTGTGGCCATATAGTCCTCTGTGCTGGTGACTCCATGACAATATGACATTTATTACTCCCAGTTGATTTATTTATTGTAAAGCAGCTCTACAAAAGATAACAGTGTCATTATTCAGCTCAGTTTAGTCTAGCGTTGTTTCAGTTCAGTTCAATAACAGTGTGTATGTTGCAAAGCTAGTGTCGTTATCCAGCTCAGTTCAGCTTAATAATAAGTTGTTGTCATCAGTGACCCAACATCTACACAGCAGACATTTTCAATCAGATCAATGCCAATAAATCTCTAATGCATTTAAATGCAGCAGCTTGGTTGGCGTTCAACCCTCTAATATGTATAATCATCCTTCCAATTGGCATTTAATTGCATTTCTTTGATCCACAATGCAGCAAAAACAGTAATAGTGTGAAATATTTTTACTGTTCAAAACTGCTTATATTATGAAATGTAATTTATTCCTGTGATCAAAGCTACATTTTTGGCTTCATTATTCAGTCTTCAGTGTCACATGATCCTTCAGAAATCATTCTAATATGTTGATTTGCTGTTCAGGAAACATTATTATTATTATTACTATTATTATTATTATTATTATTATCAATATTTAAAACAGTTGAGTACATTTTTTTCAGTATTGTTTGATGAATAGAAAAACCCAAAGGTCAGCATTTATCTGAAATAAAAAGCTTTTGTAACATTATACACTATAACATTCAAAAGCCTGGAGTCAATATCTTTTTTTTTTTTTTTTTTGGAGAAAGAAATGAAAGAAAAATAATACTTTTTTTGGCAAGAATGCTTTAATTTGATCAAAAGTGATGATAAAGACATTTATAATGTTGCAAAAGATTTCTATTTCAGATAAATGCTGATCTTTGGATCTTTCTATTCATCAAAGAAACCTGAAAAAAAATCTACTCAGCTGTTTAATAACATAATAATCATAACAATTTTTTTAAAATATATTTTTAAATAAATGTTTTGAGCAGCAAATCAGAATAAAATAAAATAAAATAAAACTGGAATAAATGACATAAATGACATAAATGACATAAATGCAGGCTTGGCGAGCAGAAAAGCCTTTTGACTGGTAGTGTGTGTGTGTATACCTTTATATACATATATATATATGCTAAACCAGCTAAATCCATCTGATGTCTTTCTTTAAAAAATGCATTTTTATAAGGCTCAGATGTATAGGTTTCTATGTAAGTGGCTTTTAGCTGGTTTTGCATCTGAACTCTTTTATATATATATATATATATATATATATATATATATATATATATATATATATATATATATATGAAGAGTTCAGATGCAAACCCCCGGTCAAAAATGAGATAATGATACTGAGTGAATGCTCTCGACATATTATACGTCCATCAAATACTTTTACTTCAAACTCGCTAAAATCCCACCCTCAGCCCAATCAGAAGTACCGGTACTTACATAGAAACATACAACTGTTAGTAGTAATTTTAGACACTTGTAAATATGTACATCATTACAATTAGATTTCGAAAAACTTTAAAACTGTTCAGTTGTTTAGGTGTAATAGTTAATGTTTAACTAGTAAAAAATGAATGCTTGCGCCTTTAAAGGAAACAGTCTAAACTGGCTTAAAATGGCATCAAACTTGCAGTAATCATGTTGCCCTTTACTGATAAGACATTCCCAAGTCGCATCACCAATCAATACGGCCTTCTTTCAGAGTGACATTGGTGAGAAAGTATCCGCCAGTTGACACGCTGAATCCACCTGAAACCTAAACAATCTGACGTCACAGCGTGACGCAACAACTCCTGTCATAGAGAAGCAGCAGTCCAGACCTACCTGAATAGTATCCTTATTAAACCAGTTTATGCTGCATCTTCTAAATGTATAATATCTGGAGGAATGTTGCATTTTTAACTACCTTTATGCACACGGCCAGTTTACCGCAGTGGTGACGTCAGCACTCAAAAGAGCACATCACCAGTCCACTGACAGTGCAAAAACTTGCAAAAAAACATCATATCTGCAATGTTGCATTAACCCTTGACCTGTTGCAAAAGCACTTGGGGCTAAAACTAAAAATCAATAGTTTGGAAAATCAACTGAAGCGCATTTGAAGGTGTAACACCCAGAAAGACATCACATTTGGATACATATTAACACATTAATTGAAGCATCAGATGCTTTTCCCCATTCCATGTCTAAGTGCTTGAACACGGATATCCGCGCGTTCCCGGTACCTGTCAATCCGCCGCTGTCCTCCCCGTATCCGCGTCTGCGCTGCAGCACGAAGTAATCGTTGGATTTCTCCGTCACCCATAATTTCAGCGCATTTTTGAGAAGCACCTCTTCGGGTTTGAGCCACATGCTGGAATCTGTTTTCAGAGATAAGCGTCCTCTGGCATGACACTCGTTTCATCTCAAGCGCATACACCCATAGATTGAGTGTTGTTTGCTCTTGCACCGCTTTTCCCACGTCGACAGAAACTGAGCCAAAGACGGCAACACCGGCGCCACTGGGATTGTAGTCTTCCACATCTGCCCCGCTGAGCAGAGGAGAGTGCTGCCCTGAAAACTATTCACTACACTTCCCATAATCCCCGCGCCACCTCATGACTTTGTTGCAAAATATTTAAAGGGACAGCAGCATATGTTTACGAACGCGTTATCAAGATACAGCCCGTAGCGTTTTTACCTAGAGCTCATCGGTTTCTAGAAATAACAATGGTTAAATAGCAATAATTAAAAGATGTTTACACTTTTAAAGGTTTAATATGTTCAATAATTGGTTCTTTATATATATACTTATATACCTGCATAACATTAGTTCTTAGTGCATGACAAATGACAAAATTAATATTTTGTGTTTCATTAAGTGATCCAGAATAACAGCTCATTTATGTTAATTGTTTTTGATTCACTAAAATGAATCAAATTATGAGTCATTCATTTCAGAAACCAATCTGTACGCGCTGTAGATGCGAGTTCTTTTTGTGTTTGGTTTGTTTGATTTAATCATCTGCGGAAGAACACACATTTGAGAATAGTTAATGGAAATGAACTTCATAACAAATAACTGAAAAAGAATAAATCACACACACAGGCAATTTCATAAAAGATTTTATTTACAATGTTAATTTTAAAGTACTATTCATTTGAAAGAGTAAAGAAATATTTTCATCCCTTATTTAAATATTAAAATCGAGAACTTATTCCTGTAAAACCATCCCTATTATGTTTATGCAGTGAATAATATACATTTGCACACATACATAAGTGTGTGTAAGGCACAATGTTTCTGAAATTTAAAATTTCCATCAAAACTGGAACAATATAATTTAATAAGCCATGAAAACAGGGAAAGTACAGTATGCATTAAGTCCACTGATTTACAGCAAGTGGAGCACTGTCTCTCTCTGTGTGTCGCCACAGCTGCTCATGATGACGCTTATGGAAGGCTGTGAGTCTCAAACCCTGAACACAACCACAGTGGGGAAAAAACCCTGAATCAGAAATCATAATACCCTGAATTAACCACAGACAATTAAAACACGACCTCTGATCAACGTAGAAATCATTGCGATCAGTCACAGAGAGAGAGAGAGAGAAAATTTATAGGCACTTAGTCAGAAACTAATCAGAAAAGGGCTCAGCAGTGCTTTGATACAAGTCCTCAAATCAAAACCCCTCATTCATGTGTTTGAGTGCATTCTATCAGTGTTTGTTTGTTTGTGCTGCTCAGGTCCTGACTTCATTCCGGCCGTGAACATCACCCTCGAAGGCAAGATTGTCATAGTGAGGTGACCCTTCCAACGGCTCCTCTTGGACACCTGCAAACCAATCAGACAAAAAAAAAAAAAAAAAAAAAAAAAAAAAAAAAAAAAAGACCATAATTACACAATCCAGATCAACAGACCTTGGTTCCAGAAGTATCTTTTTCTATTAATTCACTAATTCCAAAAGTACATCATGATTGTTGGTGAGTATCGCCACAAAACAACACAAAAATACTGCAAATATCACCACAATTTTTAAGAAAAGCTGCAGCAAATTCAGTTTTGGTCCGCAAGTATATGAAAAGTTTACATACACCTTGCAGAATCTGAAAAATGTTAATTATTTTACCAAAATAAGAGGAACATACAAAATTCATGTTATTTTTATTTAGTACTGACCGGCGTAAGATATTTCACATAAAAGATGTTTACATATAGTCCACAAGAGAAAATAATAGTTGAATTTATAAAAATGACCCCTTTTAAATGTTTACATACATACTGCCCGCTGTTCTTCAGGTCCCACAGATTCTTTGTTTTTTCAGCATTTTTATGTATTTGAACCCTTTCCAACAGTGACTGTATGATTTTGAGATTCATCTTTTCACACTGATTACAACTGAGGGACTCATATGCAACTATTACAGAAGGTTCAAATGCTCACTTTGGAAAACATTGGAAAAACAATACATTAAGAGCCGGAAAACATTTTAAATTTGAAGATCAGGGTACATTTAACTTATTTTGTCTTCTGGGAACATGTCTGTAGCTTCTGAAGGACAGTACTAAATGAAAAAAATATGATAATTTGGCAAAATAAGAAAAATGTACATATACTCATTCAGAAGCTTACACCCCTGGCTCTTAATGCATCGTTTTTCCTTCAGGATCATCAGTAAGTGTTTGAACCTTCTGTAATAGTTCCATATGAGTCCCTTAGTTGCCCTCAGTGTGAAAAGATGAATCTCAAAATCATACAGTCAAAAAAGGGTTCAAATACATAAAAATGCTGAAAAAACAAAGAATCTGTGGGACCTGAAGAACAGCGGGCAGTATGTATGTAAACATTTAAAAGGGGTCATTTTTATAAATTCAACTATTATTTTCTCTTGTGGACTATATACAAAAATGTATGTATGAAATATACAAAAATGAAAAACCACAGAAGTTGTAGGACATGAACGATTTTTCTGAAGAACAATGAGCTGTTCAACTGTTCAGGACAAACGAGGGGGAAAAAAACAAAACAAAACAAAATAAACACACACAGCTGTGGATCATTCAGGTAACAACACAGTATTAAGAATCAAGTGTATGTAAACTTTTGAACAGGGTCATTTTTATAAATTCAACCAGTATTTTCTTTTGTGGGCTATATGTAAACGTCTTTTATGTGAAATAACACATAATAACATGCATTTTGTATGATCCCACTTATTTTGCCAAAATAATTAACATATTGCAGATTCTGCAAGGTGAATGTAAACTTTTGACTTCAACTATATATGTAAATGAATGTTTCTATGACTCTGTTAACATTCATGTGTGACATTAAGCACAGATATTCTGCCTTTCTGTATATTTGCATGTGAAAGATAAATAGTATAATCAGCAAGCTGGGATTGCATTCCTAAATACTGGGTGAAGAGTGATTCTGTTTTTTTTCATACCATTTTGTAAGCCTTCAGCAGCACCGAAGTGTTCAGTTCCATGCATGGATGCATATCCAGAGGATGCAGTCTCACTGTGTGTGTGTGACACTGTCTCACTGTGCAGGTCTTCAGAGGTAGAAAAAAATCTGAAATCAGGCACTGAAATCTGTGGCTGCTCCTCCACATCCATCTACAAAAGACAGAAATTCAGAAAATAACGTTTCAGCAAATATCTGGGCAAATTTGCGTGTGTGTGCGTTGACTGAATGTTCAAAACTGAAAACTAAACATCTTCTCCAATTACAGACTTGGACTTGGAGAGGGAATGAATACAACCACGCTGCTAAATACACACTGCCAAAGGAGAAAGAACAGACTGAGCTAATTCCCGTTTTCCGTATATGCAGGGCACCGTGACTAAGCAACACTCCAGTTTCTGTGAGTGCAATCTATTTTACAGCAAGTGAGAGAGGATCCACCCAGTCTCCAGTTACTGTAATCAAGGTTCATGACAGGATGGTCAAGATGAGAACACATCGGGGACAGTTATTTACTAACACCACTTTTTCATAAACAGGTATGCTGTTTTTGTCACCTTGGGTCAAGGAGATTCTTTAGAACAGGCAGAACAAAGGTAAGCTCCCAAGGTGCAAGAAGCTCTGGTGTTCAGAACAGTCTGTCACTAGGGTATCAACCCAATCTTTCCAGTATACTGCCATCCAGTGTCCAGTCTTTAGAGAACAAGCTACCGTATATTAGGGCTGAGATTAAATACCAGCAGGACATTAAAGATGGCAACACTTTCAGCCTTGCTGACAGATGAAATAGCCATTCTCTGCTCACTGCAAACAGATGTGTTTTATGGTTAAAACTAGCTAGCGTGACAAGAAGAACACTGCAATACACAACATAGAAAATGCATATTTAAAAGAGAGAACACTGGACATTTCTTTTCCATAATCACTGCTTGTGGAAGTTAAGGATGAGCCCACAGGTAACGCCATCGAAAGCATCCTGTCAGGCTGTACTTCTGCCTGGAATGGGAGCAGGATCAAAGAGACTTGAAAGGACAGTGTGGGCAACAGAGTGTAACACCACAGGTGTGCTACCCAATCTGTCATATTGTCACTGAGGTGAGCAGGACTAAGGCCAGGAAAAAAAGCATCCCAGTTATGTCTCACTGCAGCAAAAAGGCAAATATCACCATAGCCAAGGGACATGACAAGTAGCAATGTTTCTGTCAATACTATACAATAATATTATTTCTCTTTAGGGCCTGGAAAAATTTTTATAATAATTTTAATCTATTCTCATTTTTATGAAACTATATAGATTCTTAAATCCCAAGAATCGATTAGTCTAGCCTGTTTTCAGTTAATGAATAGAACATATTTGTGGTGCACATCCCATCCAATAAATCGCAATAAGCTTTGTGCTTTATTACTTTTGATATGAAAAGTCTCAGATTTCAAATTCTGTCAATTAATGTGGATTGGATTTAATGTGTAATTTAATGTGGAGTGACAGATCGCTGTAGCGCCTCAGTTCAAGAGAAGCAGCAGCACAAAACGCACATAAACCGATTATCTTCCACGCTTTAACCAGTTACAGCACGAAATAAACATGGACAAACATCCAAAGGTACGTTAAAAGAGCATACAATTTACCGAAATCTGTATCCTGTCTTGTGTAATAGCTCAATCAGCGTTTTAACCGTGCAAAGACTGCAAGCTTGTAAACAATGCCACGTGACGTCACCTTTATCTCAGAAAAAACATATTCGGCGACCATAAACTTGTTAGTCAGCTAAAAAAAATGAACACTAGACAGGAGCTTTATGGTATTTTACAGCATTAGTTGAGAGATTTTTTTTTCTTTGAGAAAATTTGGCATGTACTGTACCTGATATACATCCAAAATAAAGTCGAATCGAATTGTAAGATTTGGGATTTGGTGCTAAATAAATGTTTCTTATTATTAATCGCAAGCTTGTGAATCAGAATCGTGAAATTTGTGTCAAAACCCAGCCCTATTTTTTTTTTAAATCTTAAATACGTTTTTAATCACATATTTGTATATTGAATCACATGTCTGTATAAAAACATGTAAATGTACAGGGGTTGGACAATGAAACTGAAACACTCGCCAATATAGTATTGGAGGTTTCATGGCTATATTTGCGCTGTCTGGTGCCCAATCTTCACTTATTGTACATTACACCAGTTAGAGCAGAGTGTAAAGTTTCATTATGTGCACCCAATGGTTCAAACATTGTACCTTGAAGGTAGTGCTCTGTATCAGGATAATAATGCACCAATACACACAGCAAGACTGGTGACAGACTGGTTTAATGAACATGAAAATTAAGTTGAACATCTCCCATGGCCTGCATAGTCACCAGATCTGAATATTATTGAGCCACTTTGGGGTGTTTTGGAGGAGCGAGCCAGGAAACGTTTTCCCACATCAGCATCACATAGTGACCTGGCCACTGTTCTGCAAGAGGAAAATGGCTCAAAATCCCTCTGGCTGCTTTGCAGGACTTGTATTTGTCACTCCCACGATGAAATGATGTTGTATTAGCTGCAAAAGGAGGCCCAATATCATACTAATTGTGATCTAAAACCAGGTGTTTCAGTTTCATTGTCCAACCCCTGTATATTGTTTTTTTTTTTTTTTTTTTTTTTTTAAAGGCTGCATTAATTTGATAAAAAAAGACACTAACGACCACAATTTAAAAAAATCGCTGTTTTCTATTATATCATAAAATGTAATTTTTTCCTGTGACGGCAAAGCTGGATTTTCAGCATCATTACTCCAGTCTTCGGTGTCACACGATGCTGAATTGGTGTTAAAGAAATATTTCTTATTATTAATGTTGAACTAAAACTTCTGTAAATTTTATGTAACATGAAAAATCTCTTTACTGTCACTTTTAAAGGAGAAGTTTACTTCCAGAACAAAAATGTACAGATAATGTACTTACTCCCTTGTCATCCAAAATGTTAATGTCTTTCTCTCGTCAGTCATAAAGAAATTATGTTTTTTTGAGGAAAACTTTTCAGGATTTCTTTCCATATAGTGGACTTCTATGGTGCCCCCGAGTTTGAACTTTCAAAGTGCAGTTTAAAAAGGGCTCTAAACGATTCCAGCCGAGGAATAAGGGTCTTATCTAGTGAAACGATTGGTTTTTCGACATAACTGTCATGAACCAGAATACACAGAGTTCACACAGAGCTAAACAAGACTAGCGTTTGAGGTTAAAAAGTACATAAATTGTCAATTTTTTAGAAAATAACCGATTGTTTCGCTAGATAAGACCCTTCATCCTTGGCTGGGATCGTTTAGAGCCTTTTGAAGCTGTATTTAAACTGCATTTTTAAAGTTCAAACTCGGGGGCACCAAAGAAGTCCACAATATGGAGAGAAATCCTGAAATTTTTCCTCAAAAAACTATTTCTTTCTGACTGAAAAAAAGAAAGACATGAACATCCTGGATGACAAGGGGGTGAGTAAATTATCTGTAAATTTTTGTTCTGGAAGTGAACTTCTTCTTTAATCACTTTAATGCATCCTAGCTGAATATTTTTATTTTTTTTCTTAATGAGGCCAAACTACTGAAAAGTAGTGTAAATTCTGTCTTGTCATTGTTTATAATGCATATGTAATTTCAGGAAATAGCATTTTACTGATGTTGAACATGTGACAAATAAACTTTGAGCTGAGGCGTGTCACTGCTGATGGTGCTCAATCTACCTTCAATTACAGCCACAATAAATGATTTTATTTACGAAGGTGACCAAAGACCAAAGAACACAGTATCTCTCCCAGCAGCACCTAACATTAGTCAACACAAACATCAATGAACTGCTGCTCCATGTCACACTCTGTGTGACTCAGAACTCAAATGCTCTATACACATGACTTCTCACATGGAACCATGATTTTCACCAAAGCTTTTGAACATCTGTTCCTCTTTGCCTACCACATGAGGAACACAGACAATTTGGCCTCATCCCCTTATCCTTTTTGTTTAGCAATGTTATTTTTAGTAATGTAATTTTTCAAAAATTTTTATTGCCATGCTAACACTTTAAACTAACACTGAGGGAAGAGGAAATAGTTACTGTTTGTCTGCATTTCAACTGTTCAGCTTTTATCTTCTTATTGTTTTACTGTGTGAACACTAAGACTGTGTCTGAAACCTGAAAAATGATGTCTTATGAGGTTGTATCCGAAAGGCATTAAAGGGTTAGTTCACCCAAAAATGAAAACTCTGTCCTGAATTACTCACCCTTATGTCATTTCAAACCTGTAAGCCTTCATTCATCTTCGGAACCCAAATTAAGATATTTTTGATGAAATCCAAGAGCTTTCTTACTCTGCATTGACAGCACAACCACTGATGTCACATGGACTATTTAACCAATGTCCTTTCTGGGCCTTGAACATGTCAGTTGCATTGCTGTCTATGCAGGGTCAGAAAGCTGTCAGATTTAATCAAAAATACCTTAATTTGTGTTTCGAAGATGAACGAAGGTCTTACAGGTTTAGAACGAGGGTGAATAATTAATGACAGTTTTCATTTTGTGTGAATTAACTCTTTAAGGCACATTTTTTTACATAACATCCTGCCTCCAACTGGTTCCTCTTTCATCTGGTCCTCTGCCTCAGTTATCCCACAATCCTGTGCATGCAGTTTATCGGTTGGTTGAAAGAATAAAAAAGGCTTCTGAAAAGAATGCTTAAAAACAATTCATAAAACAGTTTCACACACGTTCATTTGCTATTTTTATGAATTCGAAAGTTGGACTTCACTCTCAGTGTGAAAACTCACCTCAACTCCAAGGGCTTTAAGAATGTCACACTTGCACATTGGGCAGGTTCTGTGCTCCAGCAGCCATGGCTCTATGCAAGATTTATGGAAGAAATGACTGCAAACACAAAAATACAACCGTACAGCAACATTAAGACCGGAATAACAGGAAATATGCTGATTCACAGTGAAAACAATGATTGAGGGAGAACGTTAACAAGGAGTGAAAGACATACTTGCATGTAAGAATTGATAGTACATCTCCTGGTTTATACAACTCAATACACACTGCACAGGTATCAGCATCAGGGCCAGTCTCCTGTAAAACAAACACACACACACACACACACACAAATCATCAAAACTGTTCAAACTAAAGGTTCTTCAAATTCTTTGTATGTCTTATATAGCGTATACACTCTTCTGTTTACATACGTGGCCTAAAAATGTACCGCCTACATTATTATTTTCAGAAGAAAGCAACATGAAAATTAAAGCATATACCCACAAACACTCACAAATACAAATCCATAAACATAAAAACTCAAAGCAGAAAACAATATAAATAGAGGCTCTTTTGTCTGTATTTACATGTGCATGTATGTATTTAAATGTTTTGATGTACCTGATCCCCTTGTCTCAGCGTGCGAACCTGCAGCTGGCCAATCGCCTTCTTTGCTTCAGCTTTCAGCTTTTTCTGAAAAAAAAAAAAAGAGAACAGACAAACAGCTTGTAATGTGTGCTTGTCTTGATATTTTTGATCTGGTCTCACTGGTTTTTCAGGAAGTGTATGAATACTTTAGAACTGTAATGCGAGTATCAACACAAAGTGTGCTCAGATGTGTTTGCTCTGCTACACAAACATCTATCACAAAGATCAGTATTATTAAGTAAATATAAAGAGAATTTTACATTTGCCTTTTACAAAAAATAAACTTATCAAACAGTGAGAGAACTAGTGCTGACTCATTTAGCTGATTCACACATATAGTGGCCGCAACAAGAATGCAGACACTGGAGGCACTTAAAAACGTATGAATGTCAATGCAATAGTTAACCAAAAAAAAAAAAAAGAAGAAAAGAAAGAAGCTCTAGCTCAATCATATTCACACATACAAAAGAGTTTAATCAATCTGAATTCAACACTTTCACAGACAGGAAAAGGAACTTGATAGCTGGTTAGATTTCATAATGAACCACTTTTGTGAATGCTTATGAAACTGGGGCAAGACTTTCCTCTTACGCAAGTACTCTTACAAATACTCTTCTGTTCTCAAAAAAAAAAAAAAAAAAAAAAATTCCAAAAATATTTAAGTCCATCATTCAGTTCCCGAAAACAAAGCATTGTGTATATCAAAGGAGTAGTTCATTTCCAGAACAAAACTTTACAGATAATGTGCTCACCACCTTGTCATCCAACATGTTTGTGTCTTTCTTTCTTCAGTCGTGAAGAAATTATGTTTTTTGAGGAAAACATTTCAGGATTCCTCTCCATATAATGGACTTCTATGGTGCCCCCCAAGTTGAACTTCCAAAATGCATTTCAAATGCAGCTTCAAAGGGCTCTAAACAATCCCAGCCAAGGAACAAGTTTCTTATTTAGCGAAACGATCGGTTATTTTCTAAAAAAAAAAAAAAAAAAAAAAAAACCTCAAACGCTCATCTTGTCTAGGTCTGTGTGAACTCTGTTCAAGACAGTTAGGGTATGTTGAAAAACTCCTATCTCATTTTCTCCTCCAACGTCAAAATTGTCCTAAATAGCTGCAGAAGTACCGACCCAATGTTTACAAATTGAACATGCAAAGAAGGTCAAACGCCCTATACAAAAAAGGTAAAACAGCAATGTAGGACGATTCTGAAGAACAGAGTTCACACAGATCTATAAGAGAAGCGTTTAAGGTTAAAAAGTACGTAAATTGTAAAAAAAATTTAGAGAATAACTGATCATTTCAAAGAAATCGTGAAATGTTTTCCTCAAAAAACAATTTCTTTACAACTATAGAAAGAAAGACAAACATCTGGATTCCAGAATTTTTTGTTCTGGAAGTCAACTGCTCCTTTAAAGGGGTCATGAACTCAGAAAACAAAATTCCCTTTATCTTTTGACATATAAGAGGTCATTATGCTATTAAAAACATCCTGTTTTTTCAGAACATTTTCACAATTTTCAGAACATTGTCATTAGTCTAAAAACAGCTTATATTGAAGGCAGTCTGAAAAAAAAGACAGCTTTTGGAATGGTCTACTCTATGATGTAATAGTGTGGATAAGCACCGCCTCCACAGAAGTAGTAGTTTGACATCACTATCTGTTTAGCCCCGCCTGCCGATTCACACATAGCATTTACCAGAGAGGCGAACGTGCTGGTCTATGCAGAAACCAAACGATAAAAATGGCTCCGAATACAAGACGACATTCTGTAGCGCCAATTTGTGGGAAAAAAAAATAAATAATAAAAATTAAAAAAAAGTCTTTGCATTGCCTTCCTTCTGATCCTAATGTTAAGAAAAAGTGGATAAGGTTTATTTTTAATTACGTTTTAGACCAAGTCAGTAACTCAGTCCTTTGTTTACTTCATTTTACCATGGATTCGTTTACAAACAAGACAAGGATTTTCAAACTAAAAGACGATGTTGTGCTGCCTACATTGGATCCGACAGTGGTGTCGCTACAAAAGTGTGAGTAACTGTTTTCATTGCGTGGTCACGTTTGAATGTATTGAGTTATTTATGCGTTTTAAACCTAAATCACACCGGCGTCCATCTATGAGGAATGAATGTACACTCTTAGCCAATCATAGCAGTGGGTGTTTACTTCCGAGTCAACAATCCATCATGCCTATTCAAACAGAGAGTTCTGCTGAGGGTGGTTAAAAAAAAAAAAGGACAGAAAACAGCCTATAACTAAATTATTACATTTTTTTAATGTGAAAATCTTGATAACATAAATTACAAAATAAAAAACAAAGGCAGTTCATGACCCCTTTAAAAAAGGGCAGCAGTTTATAGAATTTAAATAGACATGTTGTATTCAACCTCACAAAACATCTAGCAATGAATGGAAAAGGTTTATATAACAGACATAGACATCCCTGCCGGGCTCAAGTAACTCACCCCAGAGATGCTCACAATAAACTCTCTGTGTGTGTGTGTGCGTGTACCAGCATGTGTTCACAGACTGAACAGCAGGCCTTCTCAACCCTGTGTGTGTTTTTCACAGGGAGACAGTAAAGTGTGTACTGGCACAAAGTAATACGAATCCCCTATCGGACTGAAACCAAATCCACAATATGTTAAACTTCCTCTACCACTGCTCAAAAGGGGTGAGAAATTAACACCAACGCCAAGTAATGCGTCTAGTCTACCAGCCACTGTGGCGGCTGACATCACATTTGACAATAAACGTTGTAGCCAAGAAACAAGTGAAGAAACACTTTTGTGTACTCCATGTACTCTATAGTGTTACAAGTGAATTTAATTACTTTACAGTGTTATATGTTATATGTAAATATGGAATGAATAATAAATGAATAAATGAATAGTAAAATCGCAAATTCACCTTGCTGTCAAAACGTGAATGTATCTGGATTTTCAACAATAATAATAAAAAAAAAAAAATATTCACAAGACAATTACAAAATTTGAATCTGTTTACACTATCGCAGTAATCAAAGCTGGAATGCTGAAAACCTGAAAAGTCTGCTCAGGGGCCACTGACACAGAACACATTTTTCCATTCCACTTTGCTACCCTTCCATTGGTTTTTTATGTAAACAGGGTAGAGGGACATGTTTGACCGCTGCGTCTCGTGTCTTCTGCAGTGTCTAGCACATGACAGCATTAACTTTAAAAAAAAAAAAAAAAAAGTGTCTCAAGACCTTGCATTTCTTCCCCATTACCTTGCATTTTTGAAAGCAAAAAGAAGTTCTGTGTCCTTGGAGTATTTTAGTACAACTGATTTTTATTCAATATTTTAAATTATATATATATATATATATATATATATATATATATATATATATATATATATATATATATATGTATATATATATATATATATATATATATATATATATATATATACACATCATCACTCCTTTCAAAAATTAAATATGGCACTATTCTGAGGTCTATAGACTAGTTATTACAAACAGTACACATGTATTCCAAAAAATGTCTTAGTGAGGAAATAAACATCATCCTAATGCCCAACTGAGACACAATGACAAATGACAAACTCACTCTAATCAACTGTCTCAGAAGCTATTTGTTTGGTCTGTCAACATGTTCACCAGCAGCAAAAAGTAAATCTAGACCTCTTGACAGTCCACCTTCTTTGTAAACCTAACAGGGCTTTAAAAACCGTATTTCTTGGAGCCCTTTCTGATTTCTCAGTTCAACTATGTCATGTTATCTGAAAACATATGCGTTGCATGGTGAATATAAAACTCCATGAATATGAATCACAAAATTCTTTTGCTGTGACTGTCGATTCTGTGAGTCAGCTTGAAGACGGTAGTCATTTTTATTCCTCACACACACCCAAACCCAGTCAATTAAAATCCTGCCTAGTTATAAAAAAAAAAAAAAAAAAACACATTACTCTTTACAATACTGTTCAGACCTGCAGATCACATGTTCTGCTATAACTAAAGAATTTGATTTTCACTAAATACCTTTATATCTGCAATTACACACATCTACAATGTTCATTCACTTAAATATATTCATTTAGCAGATGTAGAAATAAGGGACATTGCAATTTAACATAAGTGTCGATTTGCAGTTTAAAGTATACAATGGTTAGTACAGAAGCTAAAGCAAAAATAAAATTCAGAAAAGGAAGACAGAATATGATTTCACTTTCTTTTTTTATAACATGCGTAATTACAGCAGTTGCCTTTATGATTGTAATTTAGTAAGGTATTCACGGAAGAGGCTGTTTCTTTAAAGTTGTAACTGTCAGAAAATCTGATTTTCTTGATGTTACAAAGAAAAACCATGCAATAACCAGACAGTGACTAAATTGTGGATAGTAAAGCTCAAATGGTGTGAAGGCATCTTAGCCTTTACTTTCCTTTTATTCTTTTCTTCCCATTTCCCTTGAGCAAAATAGCAAACCACTGCAACAGATACTTTTTCAGTACAATACGGTGTCTTTCGGTTTTCATATGCTTAGATATGCCATGGTATTTCTCCTTTGAAAAACAAGATTTTTAGAAAAATTCCCAGTAATTTTATCAGTAGGAACTGAAAAAAAAAAAAAATCCAGTCTCTGTGCGTGTATATGGAATAGTCTCTGATGGCAAAGAAAGAAACAGGCTGTGTTTTTAGTTAAACTTTATCCAAAATCAAACATTTTAGGTCTGAGTTACACTAAACTCAGACCTAATGCCACCTTAGAACCAAGCTCCTACACATACAGTGATGACATTAGGGCTGAAAAAAAGAATGATCTCAGAACCCAGTAATGTGAAACCAGATCAACCAGTTAGACGCTAGTTATACCAGACTAATCAACAAGCAAGCATGGAGTGTGAAACTACGCTTTTATAAAATCGCCACAAGATCACACAGTCAGCGTTCGAGTTTTGAAATTCATATTTGGTAACACTCTCAAATATCCCCGTTTATACAATCACTTGTAGGGCAGATCAACTACTGTCTGTATAAATGAGTAACCAAAGTCAATGGCCTTTCTACTCTTGTTACAGCGGTGAATGACACCTGTAATAATAATAATGACACTGACTATGAATATCAAAGATGGCAACTTTGATAAATGGTAAAGTCCTATCACAACGGTCACAACAATGTTATTTAAGTCCAACTGAGGTGCAAGTACATGTACATTGTTCAAATCTTAATAAACCATAAACCACAAAACGGTTAGAACCAACTCTAATGGAAAGACTGGCTTTAAAATCTTCAGCTTATGTACAACATATAGCAATGTCTCTGTGAGTTACCACAACATCAGATTATATGTGATCGTGGACCACAAAACCAGTCTTAAGCAGCACAGGTATATTTGTAGCAACAGACAAAAATACATTGTATGGGTCAAAATGATCTATTTTTTCTTTTATGCGAAAATTATTAGGATATTAAGTAAAGATCATGTTCCATGAAGATATTTTGTAAATATTTTTGTAAATATATCAAAGCTTAATTTTGGATTAATACTATATACTGCTAAGAAATTGGGTAACTTTAAAGGCAATTTTATGCAAAAACCCTCAGATTTTCAAATAGTTGAATCTCAGCCAAATATTGTTCGATCCTAAAAAACATCAATGGAAATCTTATTTATTCAGCTTTCAGATGATGTATAAATCTCAATTTAAAAAAATGGACCCTTATGACTGGTTTTGTGGCCCAGGGTGTAGACCTTCTTGATTTTTTCTTCAACCATGCCAATTTTGAGACACAATGGCAAAATGTTGTAACTACACTAAATTTTTTAAAGCTATTTTTACTTCATATTGCATTTGAGGTGATTTACGCTACATTTAAATCTGGTTGCACCGCAACTGATATGATTTTAAAATCCAAAACCCACTAGGAATGGTTCGATACCATAATTTTGGTTTTGGTACGATACCAGAATGCGACTAAATCGATACCATAAGTGACAAATAATCAGTAGTGTTGGGTCGTTCTTGAACGATTCGTTCATTTTGAACGAATCTTTAATGTGACTCGGGACGAACGAGTCGCCTCGGGAAGTGATTCGTTCAGTCGTGCATGCGCAACATCCTATTAGGTTCTGTACTGGAATTAGTTCAACTGTTTTAGAGTCCTTCGTTCACCTTATGGGGCCATCACGTGATGAACGAACGACTCAAACCCGAAGACTCGAGAGATGAACTAATCAATTCTCTTTCCGGCTCAGGCTGCATAGGTTAACATTACGGGGATGTCACGTGATGAACGAACGACTCAAACCCGAAGACTCGAGAGATGAACTAATCAATTCTCTTTCCGGCTCAGGCTGCATAGGTTAACGTTACAGGGCTGTCACGTATGAACGAACGACTCAAACCGAAGACTCGAGAAATGAACTAATCAATTCTCTTTCCGGCTCAGACTGTGTTGGTTAAGCTAATTGAGCTGTCAGGTGATGAACGAACGACTCAAACCCGAAAACTTGTCAGATAAGAGGCGAGGTGAGCGAATCATAGACTAAAGACCCAGGTAAACAATGAATTAACATTTTCTGTTTCTTATAGCATTATAGTTTTGTCTTGTTTGAAGTGTGATCAACGTTTGTGTAAGCAGTAGATGTGTTAGGGAAGTAACAGGTAACATTTTAATTATATTTTGCTAAAATGAACAAAATGAACGAAATGACTCGAAAAAAGATTCGTTCATTTTGCTGAACGAGACTCAAAAGTCCGAGTCGGTAAAATGATCCGAACTTCCCATCACTAATAATCAGCCTTAAAAGATAAGTGAATTGAAAACAATTTAGTAAGTAATGTACTAAATATGTATTCGTTCATTTATCATTTATAACTGATTATTGACCTAGATTAATAAGTGCTGTAATACTGTTAGGTCAGTTTACCTAATGAACTTTAACAAAGGTTGCTTTACTGTAAAGTGTTATTCTAACAGTCAAAGTATTCAAAATCAGGTTCTCTCTCTCTCTGATTGTTTTCAGATTTCAGACTCGGATATCCAAGGAAAAAGCATTAAATATAAATGTCGCTTTCTCAGCTGCTTGATATTAGCGGTCGGTGGCGCGGCAGAAACATTACCTTCATATTACTGATACTAAAATTAATATAACAAAACTCTTGCTTCATTCAAATTCAATTAATATTTGATTGTTTGAAATAAAAATGCAAATATTATGTGACCAAAGCTAAACTAGTTCTAGCGTGTCACACACGCACATTTGAGCTTTCGTGTTTACTCTGTATCACATCTAAGATGAGTTATGTGCGTTTATCAGTTGTAAATAAAAATTAATTAAACCTGAATTTATAAATAATGAATGATGCACTCACCTGTTGATCTCTAAATTCATGTTAAAGATTAGGATGAGCAAGTGACAAATGCTTGGCAAGATTTGATGTGCTGCCTTATGTGGCAACACATGATTTATAGCACAGCTTGCATACAGGTGCAGTAAGGTCAGTTCGTTCACCTTTATCATTTGTTTTGTATGCAAAATAATGCCATATTTCTCTTCTACTGTTGTCTTTATTTACTAGTTTTGAGCATGTTGATGGAGTTTCATCTGTTTGATAATCCATCGCGCTATTCTGTTGTCACGTTTACCCGTTTTGCAGCAATTTAGGAAGCACTAGAGGTGAACTTCGGAACAGCAGTGTATAAAATACCGAATTGATCAAAATGATAGTATCGTTTGAAATTAAATATATAGCGGTATTTTTCCAGTACCGGTGTTGTGCCGAATTCTGACCCCCGCCAGATTACCACCCCCCTAGTATTGGTAGGTTTAGGGTTAGGTGTGGGGAAGGGGTTAGGATTAGGGGTGGGGTTAGGATTAGGCAAATCAGGTACCGATTTCAACGAGAGGGGGTAATAATTTGTCGGAGGTCGAAAATGGGCACAACACCGGTATACTGCGCATCCCTAGAACCCACTACACTTGCCTATGCAATAATTTACAAAAATAGCCATAGTTTATGCAAAAATGCTGTTACTTCCATATAAACAGTTCTAGTGTAAATAAAAAAAATATAATATAAAAATCTCTTTAAAATAGTGCTTGTTTTACTAGTCATTCTTATTGATATTTATTCGCTTTGTTTTATTGTTTGTGTCTATAAGGATGTAGCCTATTGTCTATAAGGAAGTTAATACAGTTCTATTGCATTGTAATTACAGCCATAATGTGATTCTGAGCGAAACTGTAGTTACCATAGTATAACAACAGGATTGTTGTTTAAAGCCCATCAAATTAGCGTCTATTGTGCTGTACCTGTGTGCGGTTCTGCTGTCTGAGGCTGTTCAGTCTCCGCGCGGAGTAGAAGATGAAGTATCCAACAGTCGCCGCGGTAACGATGAAGAAGGAGATGGAGACGAAAAACACCGAATAGTGACTCATCCAGGGACCGTGCTGCTTCCCAACCTCTATTGCTATGGAAACGGGCACGCCCGTATCTAGCATCTCGACCAGCTTCATCCCATGTAAGTGGCCAATCATAACTGCTACGATGGTCGTGCCTAGAAACACACACAAATGAGACAATGAAAACATGAGCAGCACGCATGCGCAAACCGAAACACACCGTAGCGCTTAGCAACATGGTTGAGACTGAAAGACGGAGTCGAAACGTCAACAAACATTCAGCATTAAACGTGTTTACTAACACGTACCCAAATAAAACCCGTTTTTAAAATAATTGAGAGAAAAATTAGCTTGTGTCCGAAACAGTGTCAAGGACAGAGTATGTTTTAAGGGGATGTGAGCTCTTACTTCTTTAGACTCCAAATGATGGAAAAATGACTTGCTTGCATGAGCATATGACGAATAATAAAGCAATCTACCATCTAGTTGACAAGGCAATTCTCTCTTCTATTTAGTTCAACTTTTATGTACCAAAATAGAAACTAAATAGACATTTTAAAACAAATAAAAATTACAAAAAAAAAAACATTAAAAAAAAAATTAAAAATGTTAACCAAAACTACAATAACATATCGATAATATCTGACAAACACCTTAAATAACACATCCTCACATCCTTTAGTTTTATGACATGACATAACGTGATAAAACAGGTTTATTACTAGTCATCTGAAAAGCCTTCAGGAAATTAAGCCATTACGCAGTGAGTCTTTTCTCCTTGGGCTCAGTGAGTGTGCTTTAAAAACGACTTTGCACCAGCTCTAAAATGCGGTTTTGGTCCAGTTACTTTTTATATCCTGGACAGGCGAAAGCAGAGTGTGTGCTTTCCGCGTAGAGGAGGTCCTATCAGCCGTCAAGTTTACACAACTTACACAACACAACGCCCGGGTTAGAGTACACCTGTTAACTAATAGAGGTCATAATTGATCAGAATAATGAGAGACAGGGCAACACTTGCATATATACACACATTAAAAGCTATACCTGACTCCGTCTGAAAATGTTCAGCACCTCGTCTGTCATTCTATAAGCTCGTTGGGTCACCTACCTGGGTGGGACATCTGAATGACCCGGTTTTCTGCCCCATTGTCGTTGAAAATGATAGCAGCGATAGCTCCGTTCATGGCCGCGACGTTAATTTTATCGCTGAAAGTGCATCCGTTTCCGCGCTGGATTAAAGCGATCCAGCCCCTGGAACCGTTCTGTCGGCGATAAACGGTGTCATCCTCACAGCCATAGATCGGATCTGCTAAATACACATTCCCCGCTACAGAAACTTTGGGTGAGTCTTGCCCATACAGCCCCATCTCCTCTCGATAAACAATGGTTTGGTTTTCAGCGTTTGTGTAGGAAATGTTCAGGTATGCAGTGCACAGGTAACTGGCCTGCGCCACAGTCGATACCTGGAAAACAGAGGCCACCAGCAGCCACGAAAACACATTCCGACTCGCAAGAAGCCCCATATTCGGCACTCCAGCCCTGCCGCTGCTCTCTTCAGTTCAGGTCAAAGCACAGCCTGAAACAAATTTGGTTTTAAAATGAGTCTAAATTGTTTTCGCAAACTCACGTAATTAATAGCTCCCTATTGAGCGCCTACAGGTGTTTTAGTAACGCAAGTGAACAGAAATTCTACCTCGCTGAGGTCACTGCGCTCGAAGCCACGCCCAACCCTCTCTTAAAGCAACACACGCTGTTTTTCTTCACTTCATACTCTTACAAAGTAAACAGTACAGAATTTTGCTTAAAGTTAAAGTACAGATACTATGTCAAAAAAAGTGACTCCACTAAACCTAGCCAACTACCCGAGTGAAAGTAAAAGGGGGGCGCGCGGGGCACAACCTAACACTTTTTGACTTTCTCAGTTGTGTAAATCCACGTGGGGTTCAGAGTATATATTTTTTTTTATCCACATTAATTTCACACTTGTCGAGTACAAATATGTCACTTTGTTTCATAATTACAGTGCATACGTTTTTCTTATTTACCTCAAAAGAATGGAAGTGAAATGTAACAACATGTCCCATAGGTGGGGTACATTGTAACATCTGAGGGGCAAGTTGTAACATGACAATAAACTAAAATATTTTATCAGTAAAATAAAATTATTATGTTTCTCCAAATAAAATAATAGCATTATTTAGGAATTAAAAATAATCTAATTTTGCAGTTTGATATTGAACACATTGCAACCACGCTTAGGACAGCCCTGATTGCAAGACAGCTACACAGTATGGTTCATAACAATGTGGGCAAATAGATGAAGAAACACATTCAGACGCAGTGTTACAACGTTCCCCATATGCACAACTGGAATTTAAAACTGGTTAGTGTCTTCTGCTAGTTAGCGAAATAAGTTATCTAATATGATTAATAATAGCAAATTTGTCTAATTTTAAATGAATGCTAAAAACAGTGATGAAAAATTTACTTCAGCCAGATATTTACATTTGCAATGGTAAAATAAATGTTCAGGGATATCTTGAAAAGATTTTTGAAATTTGGTGCAACTTTTTTCTATAGTGTTAATATGGCAATTAAATACTGCAAATTTGGTTAAGCTAGCATGTGTGGAAATATTTAAACCACATGTTACAACCAGCCCCATGTAGTTTGTGCCCTGCGGTCTCCCATCCACATTTAAAAGTAAACACTTACTTTTTAAATCTACTTTTGAAATCAAGAGACAGTAGAGATTTTCTCATTTTAGCATTTTTTTAAATGCAAAACTTTTTAAGAGAACTTTCAAAAACCACTTTTTTCACATTGTTCTGAGAACTGATGCTGTATTTTCAACTAAAATTTGCATCAGATGATTTTACATGCTTTTAAAAATCAAGGCTATGAACCAAGATAATGAATCATGTTCACAGCTGACTTTAGGTTTATCCATCTATTGCGATGGTTATTATAAAAACACATTACTGTAGCTGGAAGTCTGTGTCTGAAAGGGATAGTTGACCCAAAAATGTATCCCTGGACTGCAAAACCAGTCTTAGGTAGCACAGGTAAGCAATAGCCAAAAATATATCGTATGGGTAAAAATGACAGATTTTTCTTTTATGTCAAAAATCATTAGAATATTAAGGTCATGTTCCATGAAGACATTTTGTAAATTTTCTTCCGTAAATATATCAAAGTTTAATTTTTGAATAGTAATATGCATTGCTAAGGATTGCATTTGGACAACACTAAGGCAGTTTTCTCAGTATTTAGATTTTTTTTGCACCCTCAGATTCCAGATTTTCAAATAGTTGTATCTAGGTCAAATATTGCCCTATCCCAATAAACCATACATCAATGGAAAGCATATTTATTCAGATGATGTATAATATGAAATATTGACCCTTATGACTGGTTTTGTGGTCCAGGGTCACAAATGAACATTCTGTCAGAATGTTCAAACTGATCTTGTGTATAAAGTAAAAGTGGACAGAGGCCATGGGTGTCAAGTTAGATTGTTAAGGCAGGTGAATAACAATGTAATTGAACTCCGTTCCTTATAAAGCATAAAGTTTGAAAAATTGTAATACAGTACATGACTTGTATGGGCTACTTTTATAATGCCTTCTCTGCTGATATGCTGATGCATGATTCATGCTATAAATCTTGTTTGACATTTTTGGAAGCTGAAAGCCCCTAGTTTAAATCCACATTCATGATGGCTGGGAAAAGCATGACCATTCTTCAGAACTTCCCCTTTTGTAATCAACTCATGCAGTAGGTTTGGAATGACAATGCTGGTGGGAAAATTATGACAAATTCATTTTTGGTCAATTTTCTATTAAAGGTAAAGTTTCCATATCAGTATTCAAAGTACATTTAATTGGCTGATTAAATGAAAGGAAAGTAGTAAATGGACACATAATTAAATAAATTAAGTAGTTTATCATCTGCTAACTAGCTGATGATCTGTCAGACTGTGCCAGTCACAGCATTCCCACAATCGTTCTTTACAGAAATAGAAATTATTACGGTTTGGAATAGAAAAGTACTCATGCGATTACCATAAACAATTGGATAACGTCTGCCTGCAATATCTAAAAGGCAGTGATTATATATTTCAGAACAAACAAATTAACATCACACCTTTTGTATGTGAAATTAAATGTTACCTTTCTAATTTGCTTTATGTTATGGCCCCCCTCCCTCCCTCCCGCTTTAAATGGAGAGTATGTAGTTACCAAGAGACGTGTTGAAGCAGTAATTTCACATAAACTATATTTAGTTAACTCCGCAATATTTTTGTTGAAAGTCGCCCTCTGCTGCTAGACTTTGGTAAATATCGGCCTGGTTGACTGATCTCGTCTCACTTCTTAGTGCAGAAACTGGAGATAATTTGTAAAATTGTAATATTTGAATATTCTTTTTTTTTTTAATAGTATAAAGTATAATTTTCTCAGTATAAAGCATACAATCAGTGATATTCAAAATACAAACAACAAATCAAGATCAAGATTAGGTTAGTTTTACCTAATGTGGTGTCCACTGAGGGAAATTTCAGTAGCCTCCTTTTTAAAAAGGCTGAGATACAGGCCAACAAGCTTAATAATCAGTGCATAAACACGTAAATCCAGGAAATGCTGGACAGGAATAGCCTGTAGGCACGTGTTATGAGTTTGCCTGCATTTCTGCCTGATCACCACCTGTGGGCACCTTTACCTCATTTCTGACTGAGTATCTGACTGCAGTAGACTGCAGTGTATAGTTCTCACTTTTATCAAATTTCTGGTCCTTCACAGTTAAAAGATATGCTTACTATTTTGTTAGTAATTTGAATCTGTCCTGTTTCAAATTCATATCAGATTATGTTCTATTAATGGTTGCCACTTTTAGCATTACTTATGGATCAGTGGCCTATTATATTGCTCTATTAACGTTACTGATCATATAACCCAGAAGTCAGGAACTGGGCTATGGAGTCACATCTGGCTCTTTGACAGAGATCATGTGGCTTGCCAGGCCTCACCCTTTACCAAAAAAATTACTGATAAAAAAAAGTCACTTCACTAGAATTCAGCTTTCTGCAGAAAAACAGCCAATTACATCTTCTTTGCTGTACTGCCTTTCGAAGTTAATAGAATAATAACATTGTACCAGCCAAAATGTGTGCTCCAGTGCTGTTTGTGAGTGTCAAGACAGCAAGCAATGGAAAGATTTTTAGAACAGCAGCAAAATTTAAAAACATATAAAAAGTGACTGGACTGAAACATCCTTTTGTTGAACTGGTCCTCAGCTGTGACAAGAGACATTTCCAAACATTTCACCCCGTTTCTCCCACTTTTGTTGCTCAGACCTTTTATGTCCTATAAATGTGTCATATTTATGTATGATAAGCATTTTTTCAGTGGACTGCACTGTTGAAGTTATTAATAAAGAAACATGGATGAATGAGAAATAAGGCGCAGGATATATTTGATATTGATAAGAAATATTAAAAGCGCAATAAGCCTTGAAAGAGAAATCAATCAGCTACTGTTAGGATGCTTTCTATGCACACGCTCCGAGTGTTCACGGACAAACAGTAGCCTTTTGTCTGCTGTTACGCACCTAAGGCTTTTTTTAAAAAAAAAAAAACGTATAAATAAATAAATAAAATACAAAAAAAGAATGCGAAAGACATTACAGAGACATTAGTCAAGTCAAGTGAGCTTTACTGTCATATGTGGGGACATACAGAGAAACATAAAATGAAAATGAAATGAAAATAAAAAAATAAAAATGAAAAAAAAAGGACCATGGTGATACACATGTAAACATGTATTAACAAACATGAGCATGTACACAACAACATAAAAAAGGTAACTAAACATATAATCTATACAGATATACCTATACCTTATATAATGTTTAAGCTGAACCTGTAAACCTACACATACATATATTTTGCATTTATTTGATCCAAAGTACAGCAAAAACTGTAAAATTCTGAAATATTTTTACTATTTAAACAACTGTTTTCTAATAGAATATTTTTTAAAATGTAATTTATTCCTGTGATTTCAAAGCTGAATTTTTAGCATCATTGCTCCAGTCAGATGATCCTTCAGAAATCATTCTAATATTCTGATTTGCTGCTCAAAAAACATTTATTATTATTATTATTATTATTATTATTATTATTATTATTATTATTATTATGTTAAGAACAGCTGAGTAGAATTTCTTTAGGTTTCTTTGAAGAATAGAAAGTTCAGAAGAACAGCATTTATCATACATTATAAATGCCTTTATCATCACTTTTGATCAATTAAGCAATAAAGCATACTTGCGAAACAAAAGTATTAATTTCTATAATTTCCTTTTTCGAGTCATTTCGTTCATTTTAGCAAAATATAATTAAAATGTTTCGTGTTACTTCCCTAACACATCTACTGCTTACACAAACATTGATCACACTACAAACAAGACAAAACTATAATGCTATAAGAAACAGAAACGATTAATTCATTGTTTACCTTTAGTCTTTAGTCTATGATTAGCTCACCTCACCTCTTATCTGACAAGTCTTTGGGTTTGAGTAGTTCGTTCATCACGTGACAGGCCCATAAGCTTAACTAATGCAGTGTGAGCCGGAAAAATAATTGATTAGTCAGGGTTGCCAACTCACACTTTTAGGCTCTGTCTCACGCTCTCACCCTGCCCATGTAAATCTCACGGCAAACTGGCAACCCTGCTTGCGATTTTAAACAAAGTTTAAGCTTTCAGATGTTGTAAGTTTTAATACTAAATTCAAACGATAAATACCGTTTTGGCGCACGTAATGTGGCCTAAATCGTAAAATGTAGCGCTTCTGTTAATGCCAGAGCCACTGAAAAACAAAGCTGCGACAAGCTTCGATCTCGCCGGCGTCGCCGCCACGCGGTCACGTAATTCACGAAGCTCTCAAAACAAACCAGGGTTGACGGTATATTTTAATGTGTTTAAGTAGGATACAGTCGACAGCTTCACTATACAGGTATTTGCAGCAATTTTTGGTAAACATTACAGCATATTATGCATTGATTTTTACGTCGATTACAGTATAATTTTATTCTGGAGAGTGCAGCATGCACTCATAATAAAAATAATGTTGATGGTGTGGACGCTAATAGTTGTCCTTCTTGGTATGAACGGCCTTTAGTGTTCTTAGTGGTTGTTGGGTGCTAGAGCATTGCTAAATGGTGTCACACCATACTTTTCAAACCATATCAATACGGGATTTTTCTGTTGTTGATTTGTAGTACTTTTGATTACTCAGTGATCTACATTTGTACAGAAAACACTGTTGCTGGCATACAAGCCCTCAATACTGTGACCTACAATATAAAACTGTGCCAAACCAAACTTTCAAAACTATATTAAGTGTTCTGCTTCTTACCAATAAACTACACTCTGCTTACGTAGCAGCAATGTCAGACCGAGTCTGGGTTGGTGACGAATTGTGGGTAGCAGGGCTGCTAGTGATCAGATTGATATAGGCAAGCCACTCATCTCTCACAGGGCTATCAACTCTCACGCATTGACACTTTTCTCACGCAGTCGAAAGCACCCTCAGTTAAAACTGTAATAATAGAATATCTGGCAAAACAGTTTTGGTAAAGGCTTCAGTGCGTATTTGTGTTTGCACACTGGAAATCGCCAAAAGATTATTTACAACTTGTTTTCTTAGCGCTGAGTAATGTAGCCAATTACAGACATACCTGTTGATTTCTTGAACACCTGCGATTGGCCATTGTGTTCAGGTTAGTGTGAATTCACTCACCTCTAAATGCCAGATTTTTTTCCTGCACACTTCCGAATCCTCTCACTGTAAATAAGAGGTTCACTGATTTTAAGGGAACTTTGAGAGATCACGACGAACTGAAGTAAAACATTTTTAGTGATTATAAAGGAAGGGCTATTTGCACACTTCTAGGTTAACATATAATCCGTTCAGAATTTGAATGAAAGTTTTGTTTTTCGTCCTGCTAACGGCCATATAACCTGTACAAGCAGCAAAGTTTCGGGAGTGACATATAAATCCCTCATGAATGAAATAGTTTTATATTAATAAATATATTTACATTAATATTAATAGTTTTGCAGGACTGCAACGAGTTTTATTTTGATTTAGTTATTTTTATTTGTAAATTGTTGATCTGGAAGTGGACTTCTCCTTTAACACCAAGGCAGGAACTACGCAGCTTTAATGGGGCGGCAGAGCATGTGCTCACCAGAGTGGACCCAGATGAAATTACACCCTCTTCGATTCCCTTATTTCAACAACCACAACCATTTCAGTTATATTTGTTCAGGAAGGATGTCTTGCGTCATGATTTGTCATGTCCTTTTTGTTGTTTAGTTCAACATTATTTCTCAGGTAGAAAATTCTTAATTTACATTGTAAAATTAATTTACTCTAGCACAGTAGAGATCAGTAAAGCAATGCTGCAATAAACTAAAGAAAGGATTAATATTTGGGTAAATCTAGAGATAGATAAACTCTTAGGAGGATTTATGCTCCTCAGGTGGTAACTCAGCTTCATAGTGTCTGTTGTGGCACGCTATCCATAATTTGTGTACCTTCAAGCAGTTGTTTTGGGTAAATGAACCAGGGTTATGTTAATAAAGGCAATGTTCTCAGAGTGTGTTGGACAGGTTTGACAGCATTAGTATGGTTAACATCTTTGTCTTTCAGCACTAATAATTAAGACATGTACAAGAGGCTGACTGCCAAAGCATGCATTACAACAACAACAACAGAACAACAACCACAAGTCAAACCAATTTTATTTGGATAGCACTTTTCACAGTCCATGTTGTTTCAAAGCGGTAAACTTTGCCTTCATGTCTTAAGCATTAAGAGCAAATGTTTGGAGAGAATCTTGAGACGGATCTATTTTTTTAAACTGTAGTGTAAGGGACCCATATACAAACAACCAGGTGTGCAAACAGGACTGAATTGCAGGTTGCAATACAGTTTCAGGACAACATAACATTACAAATGACACGATGTGAATTAGCACAAGACAATGGCAAAATTACAGCTTGTGGGATATTCTATGAATTGGAAATGTTTTTGAATACTGTTCTTGATCTCATTTAAATAATGTATTATCATTAGTATTATTAATGTTTAAAAGGTTTTCCCCAGAGTAACCACATTTGAACAAGCAAGGAGCTACATTTTTAATACATTTAAGGTTTAAGAAATACATTTTAACGAGTGTTACTGTTTGGGTTTATTATAAAAAGAGTAAGTTTTTAGTATTTTAAGGTAAATGAGTTTGGATTATGTCTTGTACACTGCATAATAAATATAAAGCATTTAATGTTAACATCTTCATTGACTTATGAATGTATGACACATGATTTCACCAACATTTAACAAAGTATCCGATATTTTCAGTCATAAGTAATACTCTACTATCTTTCAGTTAGAAGTACCTGTGGAAACCAACAAGCTTGAAACGTTTTTTAGTCAAATTTGTGACCTATAAACGTTTATTTTTTTCCACAAACAAAGGGTTTGGTAAAACCTGTTTGCCTCAAAACTAACAAATAATTCTTTTCTAGCAAAACTCAACATTGATTTGAAAGTAAACCTTTACAAAAGTGCTACAAGTTTGGACGAACTTCAGCATTGTTTTTAGTTACATGAGAGAAGCGAATTATTTTCACTTGGTCTGCACCCATACTAATGTCCCGCCACAGATATTCAGGTGAAAGCAGTTTGCTGGGTTTGTTATAAAGGAAATACTTGTTCAAGTGAGACTCCTCGTGCCATATCGCCTCAATGGAGTTTGCAGCATCAATGCTCATCTGTTCCCGGCAGGTTTTGGTGAGATGATGTACATCCTCCAATGAGCCGCCGAATGCAGCAGCAGTATAATAATAATCACCTTCTCCTGCTGGAATGTATGCTTGAGACTCCGGTCTACGCTCGTATGTGAATATGAACCTTGGAAGGTCAAAGAACCAAGGATGTATCACACCTACCAGACGACCCAAAGACTCCACACCCCAACGGCCATAGAACTTTGTATCTACGTCAAGGCAGAAAATATAGTCGGCCTCCTTAGCCAGTTCATTCTCTATTAGTTTCTCCAATATTTCCATCCTGCCCATACTGATGTCCTGCCATCTGTTCAAACTTGGTACCTTCTTTACTGTCAGATAACGTTCTTGACCAAGTTTCACATTAGGAATTGCTTCTGGTTGATCTGTAAACAGGTAGTAATGTACTCGAAATCCAACAAAGTAATGCTTTTCTGCTGACTCCAGAAAATCTTTGATAAAACGTGTGTATCTGGAAAAAAAGTGAGAAGAACAGATGTTAAAACATACTCATTTTATGTATGTATGTTCATTATTCACCCCATATAAAACTTTCGAAAGAAATTAATACTTTTATTAAGCAAAGACATTAAACTGATCAAAAGTAACAGTGAAAAATAATAATAACAGTAAAAACACAATGTATCATTTTCAAATCAATGCTATACACAAAATATCAACTAAAAAGATACTTTTATTTGTAAAGTAGCTTGCACGTACAGTAAGCGCGCAGTTTGCTTTGCCTTGATAGTTAAATGTACAAAATCTAAAGACATCACAAAATGTTCCAAGAACGCTATTTTAACATAAAAAGTAATAAAAATAAAAAGGGAAAAAATTATACAGAGAGAAAAAGGGGTATTTTGAGAGTCTGAGAAGTATGTAGGTTTGTTACTTTCCCAAAGCGAAGACAGTGGTCGCTATAGTGATGTTTTGTTGTTTGTAGATAGAATCGATCACTGTGGTATCAAAGGTTCCCTCCCAAACAATCGGAGCTAACCATGGTGTCACAGAAGCAACATCTGTCCGACTACATTAAACACACACACACAGAGACATACACAGACAGACAGACAGACAGATGTAATCATGACGTGACGTGTAGCCAAGATAGGCAACCAATACTCGGAATATGGGACCCTGGACGGACCACAAAATCAGTCATAAGGGTCAATTTCATGTTTCTGAAAAAACAGCTTTCCATTGATGTATGGTTTGTTAGGATAGGACAATATTTGGTTGGATACAACTATATGAAAATCTGGAATCTGAGGGTGCAAAAAAATCTAAATATTGAGAAAATCGCCTTTAAAGTTGCCCAAATTAAGTTCTTAAGTTTTTAAAAATTTACAGTAGGAAATTAGCAAAATCTCTTCATGGAACATGATCTTTAATATCCTAATGATTTTTGGCATAAAAGATAAATTGATCATTTTGACCCATACGGTGTATTTTTGGCTATTGCTACAAATATACCTGTGCTACTTAAGACTGGTTTTGAGCTCCAGGGTCACATTTGTGCTCTGCATTTAACCCATCCAAGTGCAAACAAACAGCAGTGAACACACTCTGTAAAAACACACCCAGAGCAGTGGGATTACAATCAAACATTGGTGTTTCAATGTAAGCATGTGTACACTGTAAACATTTCCAATAGCAGGATATATTTTCAACAATTTGCAATAGTTAAAGATTTTCCATTCTTCAATTAAATGTTAGGGTATTAAACGGGGAATTTTGTCTTAAAGTACCCCTGTTATGCATTTTTGAAAATTACTTTTCATGCAGTGTGTAACACAGCTCTAAGTGAATGAAAACATCCTGCTAAGTTTTAAATTTAAAAGTGAGCTGTGTAATGGTTTTGTCTCTCAAAAGAAAGTCAACTCGGAATCATTTAAATGAATTGTTTTTAAAACAAATTCCAACATGAAAAATTTGCATATTGCCTGCCTACTTGTTGCACGCACAGACCCAGGAAAACTTGAACGGCCCTTCCCTCAAACATCGTAGCAGATTCTTGTGGACAGCATCATCATGTGGAGA